>JABUIW010031398.1:0-10250 GCA_013363375.1 Menidia beryllina | reverse complement strand
TATGTTGTCAGATCCTGATGATTAGGAAAATAGATCTCTAAGTTTACTAACTCAAATTCTGCTTCTGTTGGAATGCTCAACAAGGACTTTACCTTTGATAACACAATCTGAATATCATAAAATGGATGATATGATATGATATTAAATCATTTATCAAATAATGTCCCTCTGGGATTATTAAAGTATTTCTGTTTGATAAAACGTCACAGATATTAAAATCATGTCTGTGCTGACATTAAATCAGTTTCACTGTCCACTTTATGCAGTCAATGAAGCCCATTCTGTAATGACCAGATCAAAAAACCAGACACAGGTTAGCCTTAAAAAGTTGATTTCACCACTGGAGCTAGATGGAGGCAGGACTCAGCAGGGGTCAGGAGACTCTGTTGAAGAACTGGTCCACACTGATCCAGGATCAGTTCAGAGACTGAAGAGTAGTGATGGTCCATTTGAAGCTGGTCTCCATGGTTACTGACATGTGGAGCTAGAGAAATTCAATACACCACCTAGATAACAATGTCTTCCTAGCCTTTTCCTCCTTTATAATCCAAACAGTAGGTTATTATTTTTTTTATAAAGTAAATGAAGCTTTGTGAAGCATTGCAGCTTGGATGGAAAAGGCTTCAGTTCTGTAAGCTCTTCAACAGTCATCTCTGCTGCCACCTGCTGGTCAAAAGTCAGAGCAGCATCATTCTTATGGTCCACTGTGTAGAGTTGACAACCTTTGATGTTACTGTTACCATAGCGATGGAACTGTTTGATGTCATTGTGGCCCTTCCGATGTCAAGATTCAAGAAGCATTGTGTTCTACAGTATGACAGGGAGGCAGGATGGTGATGAATGCTCCCCTGGTAGAGGGTTGTTTGCTAACGGGTTCCATGGTGTAATGGTCTGGACTCTGAATCCAGCGATCTGAGTTCAAGTCTCAGTGGAACCTTTGGCTTTAAAATCTCCTTTGTCATCTCTTTACAAGATGGGTTTCCTCCTTAGACTGTGAACAACACAGCTCATGTTTGATAACCATCTTGGTGTGGACTTAAACTCATTTGGGATTGCTCAATCATTGGAGAATCCAGCTTAGTTACTGCTTCCTGGTGTCATTGAGACAAACTGAGCTCTGGTGACAGCATCCACTGAGGTAGGTTTTACAGAGTGATGGTGGGACACTCCTCAGATCTTTGTGAAGAACATTCTACCACCTGTTTGTTGGGAACCACTCTTTATACACCATGACACAATTCTTCTCTTTCCAGCATCTCTCTCTTTGTTACCAAAAAACAGTGTGAAGCCTGAAAGTGTTGCTTCTGTGTATGGACAGAGGAACTTTCATATCAGCCTATAATAATGAAAACCATAGCAAAAAGACCTTTTGATGCAATGAGCTAGTCACTGAGAATTTACCACAGTGTCAGAGTTTGAAGATAAATGCTAGAGGAGGATGGTTTGGATCCATCTACCTCTGGGTTATGAGCCTAGTACGCTCCCTCTGAAACACTCTGCTGTGTGTGCTGTGTTTTGGGGCTCAGCAAGTTGACTGTGTTTATTAAACCCATCCTCCTGGAATAATGTTGTGGTGTTGTTGGTGCTGACCTCTGACACTGGCTGTTAGGGATGGTGCACTGAGCTCACACAGTGGTTTAGTGGTTTGAATGACAGGAGAGATCAGGGTGATAATAGTTTTTATAGAAGCTGTCTGTATGCTGTGGGCTCAGCAACATTTGTGTAGATGCTGGAGGACAAAAAGAAGAAAAAAACAGTCTTACTTCGAGCCGGAGTTGAACCAGCGACCTAAGGATTTCAGCCATTGAACATCTACAGTCTTCCACTCTACCAGCTGAGCTATCGAAGGGATACATATGTCGGTTTCCCTCCAGTCCGCTGCTCTGCTTTTACCATTGTCATGTCACTGTTTGGTGATACAAAGGGGTCATCTGTAATAATCTATCTCTAATTCTGCTCCACAGTACGGTGTGTAGAAAATCCAGAAGACACTGTGAATACAGTGACTTTTGCTCTGCTTGAATTAAGCCAGATGAGGTGGTAGAGTTATCTGATCTGAATCCCTTGTGGATTGTTAATAGTTGCATGAGTTTCATGGTCAGCAGATGTTTGGGACGGCCAAAGACTGGCTAGAATCAACATATACTACATGACTAGGGTCATTTTCTGTACAGAGTAACACTTTTTGCTTCAGCGGCTCTAAGTTATAGAAGGTTTTGAGTGTTCAGGAGAGTCCAGAGAGAGTCGTGTGTGTCCATGATGGAGGTTTTTAGTGCACGTAGTATATCTACGGTTGATGTTTTGGCTGAGAAGAGGAGGACAGGTAAAAGGATTCTCCTGCACTTGTGTTTTCCCAGAGAGAAATGGAGAGAAAAACCAGCTCAGGTTGCTGATCAGGGTTGTTGTGGCTGAGTGGTTAAGGTGATGGACCAGAAATCCGTCGGGGTTTCCCAGCTCATTGTTTGAATCCTGTCAACAATGCCTTTTCTGAATACAGTTTAAATGACATCTATAGATATGTCCTGCATGTCTAGTAATGCATGGCGTTTGTGGTATACTGGTTATCATAGCTGCCTTCCAAGCAGTTGACCCGGGTTCGATTCTCGGCCAACGCAACTCTGCCTCTTCAGAAGATGCTGTCAAAGTGAGAGAGGAGGAAATCCTGACAAGCTTCCCCATAACTCCTGAGTTTTCATATCCTCAAAAATAATTTTCCATCAATATGTTTAGATTAGGGGTGGGACGGTTCACAAAATCCACGGTTCGGTTCGATTCACGGTTTCGTGGTCACGGTTTTCGGTTCGGTATATGTTGATTGTTAGGAAAATCTATTATGTCTTGTATAGTTAGGTTAAAACTGAAAGAAAAAAGCAGTCTGACATTTGATACATCATTGTGACAGTCTTAGGTTAAAAGTAGGTGAGATTCTGGCATTGCAAGCGAGGAAACAGTGCTAATTCCAACATGTGCTTCACTCTAAATGCAAAGTGGTCCATACAGCAGACCTATAAACTGCTGTTGGCGCGTCGGATTTTTATCGGCTACGCTGCTTCGCTTCTTCTTCTTGTTTAATACTGGTGGTTGGCTTTGGGCGCAGTAGCGCCACCTTCTGCTCTGGAGTGAACACGCTTCCCTCTGAGAAAAAGGACCAGTGCATGAACCGTGCGCAACACACACAAACCGAACCGAGACTGTCGAACCGAACGGTTCGGACGGTTTTCAGAAACCGTCCCATCCCTAGTTTGATATAACCCTCATTTAATTTACAGTATTAGGAAATACCAGTTTCTTTAAATGCATCATGATTTGCAACTGGTATTTCCAGTTTGGGCTGGTCTTCAGATTCCCAGAGAGCACCTGAACGCATCACCGGCTGCTCCAGCTCAATCTTTTGATAGAACAGAATGGACATACTTATTTAATGTTTTACCCAGATATGGATTTGGACAGAAATGTCTTAAATGGATTCAGATTTTATATACTAACCCAACAGCCTGTGTCTCGACAAACAGTATAATTTCTAAATCAGTCAGCTTGGAGCGATCTACTCACCAGGGATGCCCTCTGTCACCTCTGTTATTTATATTATATTGGCCATAGAGCCACTAGCTGTGTCAATAAGGACACAAACGAACATATCGGGCATCTGTTTAGAGGAACAGGAGCATAACATATCCTTTATGCTGACAGGTGGTGTACAAAAAATAGAGGACCTTTATATGGAAGGTAATCTTCTTACAATTGATTAGATGTGCCAAGTATACTACATTCCCAGAAAACATTGTTTTTAAATATATTCAGTTGAAACATTTAATTTTATCGAAACATGAGAATATAATAGCTGAACCACCACTATCACATCTTGAAGAACTTACACTTGGGCCCCTGGAGGGGAGGAAACAGATTTCTTTGTTTTATTCAGCTTTGATGTCACATGATAAAGAGTCCACCGCTGACAGGCTAGAGGCATGGAGACTGGATATTCAGGTAGACACACAAAAGGCAGATTGGGAAAAGGCCAAAAAACATCTATCAGCATTAGAATAAAACTCTTACAATACAAATGGTTGATGAGAACGTACATCACACCGGTTAAGTTAAAGCAGTGCTCTCCTGATGTGCCAGACACATGCACTAAGTGTTTGGAAGGAAAGGCTACTTTATATCACTGTATATGGGATTGCCCAAATAAAAAAAATATTGGGAGGAAATTCTTCTGACTTTATCTGAGATCATTGGAGTGAAGATACCTCACCTGGCAGAAATATGTGTATTTGATATATATCCAAAAACTTTATTGTTAATCCTAACGAGTCAACTTTAATTGGTTTTGGACTCCTGCAGGCGAGGAGGATGATAGCTCTGTCCTGGAGAAAAGATAAGATAAGATAAGATAAGAGCTTTATTTCAAAATGGATGTGCCCTCGATACATATGTGGATAAAGGAGATGGGATCTTGTATTGTGTTGGAAAGGCTGACTTACATAACCAGGGGAAGGCTGCAAAGTTTGAGACTGTATGGAATCCTTTAATAGAGTTTCTCAAATGTCAAAGTGCTCAAACAACTTAAAACTGCTGCGTTGATATATGTTGTTGAGTGTTTGTGTTTAATTTACTTTATTCAGTTTGTTAAGTGTGTGAATTATGTTAAATATTTTGTTGAAATTGTGACTGTTCATTTTATGGATGTTATTGTTTTGAATATTGTCTCTTTGTATAAGTGAAATATATATAAAATGCACTAAAAATATTGTTGAATGTTTTCAGAGAGGATCCAGAAACATTCCTTTCTATCGTTCTACATACTATATCATTGTCGTCATTAGCTTGTGTTTGTCTTTCCCTGGGCTGTTTTTATAGGGCTTGCTGTCCCTCTTTCTGGTCCTCCCAAACCCCAGCTGGTCCAGGAGGATGGCCATTTTCTTCAGTCTTGTTCTGCCACAGATTTCTATCTTTTAAAACTGACTGAACTGAACAGATGTTGCGTCGTCTGAAACGGAGCAGGTCAAAGCCCCCGTGCTGCTCAGTAGTGGGATCACACCTGTGAATAGACACTGTGGAGCAGCCTGAGTAATACAGCAGGACCCAGTCTTTTTACACTCTTTCTCACCCCAAAGTCATGATTCATCCATTAGTTTCAAACCATCGTTTTCATTTGAATCATCCCATGAAAGTATTGTAAAGATGGAGAGACAGAAAAGAAAGCACTCAGGGGGACAACACCTGAAATGGAAAAGGGAGAAGAAAAAAAAAACGTCACATGGATGAAAAAAGTTTGGTGGTTGAAAATGGATAACAGTAGATGAATTATGTCTGTGTAGACCTGTAAATATTCAGATAGCTAAATCTACTGTAAAATGAGTGGTAACTGTGGCCTTTCAACCGTGTATTCATCAGTATTTACAATATAAAAGATCATGACGAGAAACATCTGCACCACATTTTTCAGCAGCTTTTATCTGCAGGTTTTGAATGGGAGACGTTTTCCAAGTGTTGTGAACATGATAACTGCTAAACTACAGAATCTATTTTGTGGGATGCTTCTTAATCCATTTATTTTTATTTCAAACTCTGATTGAATTATGTAAATGATTGAAAAAGACAACTGTGCAAATCTATGCTGGGATAGGCTTCAGCCCCCTGCTGCCCTGTTGGGAACAAGCAATATAGAAAATGGATGGATGGATCATTCAAATCACGATGAAAATACATGTTTTGATCACTGTAAAGAGCAGCAATGGCCGAGTAGTTAAGGCGTTGGATTTGAAATCCAATGGGGTTTCCCCACGTAGGTTCAAACCCTACTTGCAGCGGTTTAAGCTATAACATTTTAAACAGAATCAACATGATCATGAAGCAGAAAATAAAACTGTCAAATCGAAGAACAGAGGTTTGAAAATCATTACAGCAAATGTGAGCTTTTACAGGTAATTTCAATAGTAAAATATGTAAGTATGTATGAAATATGTGATTTTTATAAATATTTGACTTTGCAATAACAGTACATAGTTGCTATCTTTTTTAAACATGGTGCAACACAGTTCATGGCTTGTTAAAGAGTTTTTTAGTGTCTTGTGAAACTGGGACATTTATCCTATGGAATATATAGTGATGTAAGTGGTTATCTGAAAATGTATCTGTTGCTGTGATTAATGAAGTTCTGAATATTGTTTTCTGTTTCTCACCTTTTTGTCTTTGCTGATAATTGTGGGAAATTGTGAACATGTTATATTCAAAGAGCTGAGTATGATCAATCATTAATAATATATCATTAAGAGGCTAACTGAGCAGATTTGTTATTTCAGATGTGGTAGCTTTTTGGTGAAACTCTAACTCAGGGGTCACCAACCTTTTTAAAACTGAGAGATACTTCATGGGTACTGAGTCATACAGTGGGGGACTAAATTGACCCTCTATATTGGATCTGTTCTGTTTCAGCTATTCTGAACTGGCTTCATTTTTTGCATTTTTTGCATTTTGTGCAAAACAATGCGCTTCATAATTAGAATAATACAGTGATTAATACGCTCTAAGTTAGGCTTCACCCTCATTGGCTGAATTCCATTGTGAGCTCGGGTGTGGATAGGCAGGTAAACTCGTTTAATGGTTGCCGCTCCAAAGAATCAGCACGGCATTGGGAGATAAAAGCAGTTCCTGTTGAGCTAGCTAGGAGTGGAACCTAGAATCTTCTGATCCGTAGTCAGACGCGTTTTCCATTGCGTCACTAGCCCTCACATTGGCCGTGAACATGGATTGTGGGAACAGAATATCGATTTTCTGGCTCAGCTGCTCCCAAAACCTGCACCCCAGCTATCCTCACCTGGATTAACATAGTCAGGCCTTTTCATCGTGGCTCAATAAACGAGTAGCCAATTAATGGCTGTTGTGATATTTCACATTTTGCTTGTGCCTCAGAGACTGCTGATGGATTGTTGTGGTGTCTCCTAAACTTTGGTCCTGTGTGGGTTGGAGGTCTTATTTACTCTCTTGCAGAGCCTGCTACTGCCAGTCTCCTTTCCCAAACCTAGAAGATCAGTGAGCCTGAATCTGAGTAACCCTGTGATAATCCTGAGCTGTATAGTTCTATATTTTCTGATCCAGACCCTGGATGTAGATATAATAGATGCTATCCTTAGGTCAGCAGCACAGATTCTTCTGTAAGAGAGAGGGACACACGTCCAGGTTCCACTAACAGCAGGAGGCAGCAGGACTGTAGAAAAAGACTTCAGACACACTTCAGTTTGACGTTTTATTCTTCTATGGAATATGTGTGGAGCTGGGTCCATGAAAAGAGCTTAAACATTCACAATGGATCTTTCACCGTTCAATCGATTCCAGTTCCAAGTTAGTCCAACACTTAAATTCTAGAAACAAAAACCTGAAGCTGTTTGAAGGGGAATCAAATCGTTGCACAGGACTTTATTTTTAGTTCATCAATAATCTAATTATCCAAAAGATTTTTCTTCCAGATCTCTTGCTCTAAACTTTATTAGAGTACACATGGAAGGTTGTGGAACATTTTCAGGACAAATAAGCCCTTTTTATTTAAAAAACTTAGTGTGTAGAATAGTCCTGCAGGCAGGACAAAGCAGAACAAATCCCAGCCTGACATGTGGATGTGGACCTCCTGCTGCTCTGTGTGTTCCTGGATCATTCCCAATGCCTCACAATGCAACCCTTCATACAGAATAAGAACCAAAATACAGATAAACAAAAACAGTTTCTTAATGGTGTGTCCAGGCTCTATGGAGATCCCAAAGAATCCCAGTTTCCAGCAGCTTTTGAAGGTAACTGCTACACTGCAGAAACTGTTTAGAGGGAAGCTTTGTCATCCGTTTCTTTTTATTTAAACTGTAATTGAATTATATGGATCACAGGAAAAGGCAACTCTGTAAAGTTTCCATCATTACTGGTGACTCTTTTTTTAAAGAAAGGAGGGTTTTCCAATCAAAGCAAAGGGACGGGCCTGAAGAGCTTTTATCAGATGATGGAAAGGAGGATTTGAGCTGGTGTCAGATTTGTGTTTCCTCTGCAGATGGAGGTAGAAACTGTGTGTGTCAGCAGCAGCATGGAGTCCTCAGTGTGAGGACACCAGAAGCTCTCTGTGTGGAACAGCAGAGCTCAGAGGACCATCTGGAACTGTCCATGACTCTCCTCCATGTCAGAGATCAGCACTCACTTCATCAACCATCTTTCTGACAAGGGCGGGATTCAACTCAACTCAAGCCAACTCAAGGAAGATACTGGACAACAGTTTCTGTGGTGTAGTGGTCATCACATCCATCTCACACACGAAAGGTCCCCAGTTCGAAACTGGGCAGAAACAGGCTGATATATTGCTCACTTTCAACACCTAATAGAAAGATGTGGAAATGGAGTCCTCAGTATGTTGCAGGTGTTCATGGGTCAGCTGTCTCCTCTGAGTTGTTTTGGTCATGGAGGAGAAGATCTGCTCATTGATAAGTACATGGAGAGCATCTGTGGAGCTGGGGCGTTGTGTCAGGGATGAGCTGAAAAAACTATGTGCCTCCATATCCTGGTTGTCCACAGGTCCAAAACACATTGTAACCTTGTGGATCATACTGTGGTAAATTTTTAGACTTTTTAGTGGCAGAGCTGCTACAGAAGTGGAGGAAATCAATTGATCAAATCATGTTCAGTTATAAAGGTTAATCTGTATGTATCCAGAGGTGGGGGTGTAGCTCAGTGGTAGAGCATTTGACTGCAGATCAAGAGGCCCCCAGTTCAACTCTGGGTGCCCCCTTCTTTCTGAAATGTACTGAGTGCTGTGGTAGTATCAGACAGGGTTGTGTGGATGTGTTCCTTAGTCCTTTCTAACCAAACCTTGGGGAATGAGGTACCTAATGAAATGTTCTTCTTCCTCTTTTTGGACACTTTGACCTGCAGCACAGGAATGGTGACTGACAGCTCTGTAACTGTTCATTAGTGCTTGATCCCTGATTGAGCATTCCTCCAAGCAGTAAACAGTTAAACCAAAGGGAGCTTGTGGAAGGGACGGGTGTTCTGAAAAGAACAACAGAATGTGTCAGAACAAGCTAAATCTGCCTCTGGAATGTCTGAACATTCTATGTTCTTTGGTATCTCAAAACTGAGAATGACCAACAGCAATCATTCTAGAAACCAATCTCTGATATTCACAGGGTCATTGGAGAATGTGGCTATGGATCCCACTACCTCTCACATGCTAAGCAAGCACTGTAGCATTTGAGCTAAGTGGAGGAAATCAATTGATCAAATCAAGTTCAGTCATAAAAGTTCATCTATATGTTCAGAGTTGGGGGTGTAGCTCAGTGGTAGAGCATTTGACTGCAGATCAAGAGGTCCCCAGTTCAACTCTGGGTGCCCCCTTCTTTCTGAAATGTACTGAGCATTCTATGTTCTTTGGTTTTTCGAACAGAGAATGACCAACGGCGATCATTCTAGAAGCCAATCTCTGATATTCAGACACAGTTTAGAGCATCTGTCTTCAGGATTTAAGATAATTTTTAACATATGGAACCAATTTTAAAAGTTAAAAACAGCAACAACACAAGCAAGGGAAGCAAACTGTCAGAAGAGGAATCAGAACCCAAGTGTCCAGGAGAGACTATGATCTTAACACAGGTTCAACATTCATCTCCACCCAGTGGATCCTGTATCCTGGGGTTCCTTTTCTAACCCCGTCCACGTAGCAGACAGGTCTGGGTTAGCTCTGGCATCAAGCTAGCTCTGCTGGTCAGCTGCTGGTATGGTGAGAAGTGGACCAGGTCTGGCAATGACATTTCACCAGTGGCCCGATTGTGGTTTTGTATATGTGTCTGTTTTTATGTCATGGATTTTATGTTCTAATGTAAATCGCAAAGATCTAATTCACCCTTGTCACACACCACCACACTACACACAGTTCACTTTAGGCTTTATTCAGGCATCAGAACCTGTCCAGGATGTACCCAGCTTTCACCAAATGTCAGCTGGAGGTCCTGACATCTGCATCAGCAACTTCACATCCAGTTGCCTAAACTGAAATTTTCAAGCTTGACCATGACCGGGATGACTGAGAATCTTCACAGGCATCAGCATCTAGTGATTTTTCAAGGTGGCAACCAACAAACCTGACTGAAATGAAAGGGTCTCTGCGGAAACCACACAGCAGGTGAAAATGGCTCAGCAGCAGCTGAAGTAAAATGTTTGGCATATTGGTTTAGATCCTCAGGAATTTCTGCAGTTGCATTGTTGAGAGCATCAAAATG
>JABUIW010030973.1:0-10115 GCA_013363375.1 Menidia beryllina | reverse complement strand
CCCCCCGGCTGATGGTGGCCATGAGCTGCTCTTCAGTAGGTGTTTGTCCACTGTGGCTGCTCTTCCACTCGGCTCTCTTGGCCTCCTTCAGGCGTTGCACATCCTCCTGGTCCCACAGAAAAATGCAGGCGGAAAGCTTGGCACAAAAGGTGCCATAGAGAGGGTGGTGTTCTGTGGTGAGGCCGCAGTTAAAACGTCTCATGAAATGGAAGCTGTCCAAGCGCACTGCAGACCTCCAAGGGTGAAAGAGCCTTGCCACTGAAGACACACCTATGAAACACAACCGTTCATAATCATATAGACCTGTGTGTTTACATCATTAATCAGTAAACTCCCACTTCTCCCCCAAGTGCCATTCGTACAAATGGTTCTAACAGTGTGTGTTTGTGAGTGAGTGAGTGAGTGAGTGAGTGAGTGAGTGAGTGAGTGTGTGTGTGAGAAAGAGAGAGAGAGAGAGCCATTTTCACCTACCTGACTGGCTGCAGCAGTCTCTGTCAACATAGATGACCTCAGGTTCAGCTTGGCCCGCGTTCTTGTAGCGGGTGACGATGCCTTGGCACAACTCCTCCAGCCCCGCCCCTTCACCTGTGGTCAGCACAGAGTTCAACACCTGGCCAAACTCGTTGCCGATGTTTGACATCCATGCAGCACTGTCCTCGATCCCACCAGCCAGCTTCTTGGTGATCTGTAAAACAAACACAAGCACTAAGAAGTAAACCAATTTCCATGTTTTGCTGTAATTCTACATGTTCTATTTTATATGCTTTTTTCTGTTGAAACCCTAACCTTCTTGGTCGAGTCCATCTTAAGAATTCTACCATAGGTAGAAGTGATGACTCCCTTCATCTCCTCGATGTGGCTGAGGATGTCGTTTGAGTGGGCGGTCTCAAACCACTGAGCAAGCGGAAGGGGCCTGAAGGGTGGTGGTGGTGGAAGAACAGCTGCCGAGGGGATGAAGGTAGCCATCTTCATGTGGCGCTCACAGTCTGAGAGGTAGCGGATGGTCTGTCGAGCCCACTCCTCGCTGTGCGCTTCCTTTAATGCAGACTGGAGGTAGGAGGAACTGTTGCCACTTGTCCTTGGCTTCAGGAAAGTTATGCATTTTCTGTCCAGAGACAGCTGTGCAGTGAGGACAGCGGGGAACCAGCTCCTGTGTGCCACATCCACCTGGGAGAGGATGTCCTGGCTCCATGGGCAGACCGGCTGAGAGCATTTGCTGCAACGTGGATAGTCCCCTCCCACCAGGTAGTAGCGGCTGTCCACATCAATCACTTCCCTCACCTTTCTGTAGATCCCAGAGCTGTTCATTTTCCGGGAACATTTTGGGCATTTTAAAGGAATCCCCCACATCCTCATTGGTGCCCAGATGAACAGCCTCTGCCGGTAGTACCACCCAGGCTCAGGAGGAGATGGTTTGGGCTCCAGTGGGGGGTGAAACCAGCAGGCTTGGAACCTCTGCTTCAGCTGGCCTGTGCGCTCATACAGGCATTTGGCAATCCACACCTGATCTGCTTCCTGAATCACCCTCCGAAATTGCTGGGGCAGAAAGCCTTGCCAGTTGACTGCAGTGGCTTTTGGCCTTGAGGCTGATGGAGCTGCAGCGTGGTGTGGAGTGGCAGAGCTACTTGAAGGAGAGAGCAAAGATGGCGTTGTTTTTGTGGTAGTTGTGCTTAGTGCCGCATAGTGAACCCGTTGGATGTGGTTCAAAAGCCCAAGAGTACCCTGCACCTTGGCCCCACAGGTTTCACACATCTCCTCTGTATGGTGGTCAGACAGGTGCTCTGAAAATTTGTCTCCCTTAATAAGCTGCTTGCACTTGTAGCACTGCACTTCCTGTCCTGCCACTGATGCTCTCACTGTGTCTCCTCTCTCTGCCTCTGTGCTGACTCGGACACCCCCTGCATCTCTGTCTTGTCTCCTTTTCTCAGTGTCTCCTCTGCTTGTCTCCGTGTCTCCTCCACCTGTCTCCATGCCTCCTCTCTCTACCTCGGCGCTGACTCGGACTCGCCCTGCCTCTGTCTCAACTCCTGCTGTCTCACTGGACCCAGGGCCTGATGACAGATCTGCTGGCTGGGGGCGGGAGTTGTACAGAAATAGGGCCGTGCTACATGCAACATGAACAGTATAATCCTACACTACTAGCTTTCTCCAGAACTGTACAGATATACAGGGGTTGGACAATGAAACTGAAACACCTGGTTTTGGACCACAATACTTATTAGTAAGGTGTAGGTCCTCCTTTTGCGGCCAATACAGCATCAATTTGTCTTGGGAATGACATATACAAGTCCTGCACAGTGGTCAGAAGGATTTTAAGCCATTCTTCTTGCAGGATAGTGGCCAGGTCACGACGTGATGCTGGTGGAGGAAAATGTTTCCTGACTCGCTCCTCCAAAACACCCCAAAGTGGCTCAATAATATTTAGATCTGGTGACTGTGCAGGCCATGGGAGATGTTCAACTTCACTTTCATGTTCATCAAACCAATCTTTCACCAGTCTTGCTGTGTGTATTGGTGCATTGTCATCCTGATACACAATGTTTGAACCATTGGATGCACATGGTCCTCCAGAATGGTCCGGTAGTCCTTGGCAGTGACGCGCCCATCTAGCACAAGTATGTGGCCAAGGGAATGCCATGATACGGCAGCCCAAACCATCACTGATCCACCCCCATGCTTCACTCTGGGCCTGCAACAGTCTGGGTGGTACGCTTCTTTGGGGCTTCTCTACACCGTAACTCTCCCGGATGTGGGGAAAACAGTAAAGGCGGACTCATCAGAGAACAATACACGTTTCACATTGTCCACATCCCAAGATTTGTGCTCTTTGCACCATTGAAACCGACGTCTGGCATCAGCACGAGTGACCAAAGGTTTGGCTATAGCAGCCCGGCTGTGTATATTGACCCTGTAGAGCTCCCGACGGACAGTTTTGGTGGAAACAGGAGAGTTGAGGTGCACATTTAATTCTGCTGTGATTTGGGCAGCCGTGGTTTTATGTTTTTTGGATACAATCCGGGTTAGCACCCGAACATCCCTTTCAGACAGCTTCCTCTTGCCTCCACCGTTAATCCTGTTGGACGTGGTTCATCCTTCTTGGTGGTATGCTGACATTACCCTGGATACCGTGGCTCTTGATACATCACAAAGACTTGCTGTCTTGGTCACAGATGCGCCAGCAAGACGTGCACCAACAATTTGTCCTCTTTTGAACTCTTGTATGTCACCCATCATGTTGTGTGCATTGCAATATTTTGAGCAAAACTGTGCTCTTACCCTGCTAATTGGACCTTCACAGTCTGCTCTTATTGGTTCAATGTGCAATTAATGAAGATTGGCCACCAGGCTGGTCCAATTTAGCCATGAAACCTCCCACACTAAAGTGAAAGGTGTTTCAGTTTCATTGTCCAACCCCTGTATATCAAAGTATTGGAATAAGTTCCCCTTAAATGTATACCAGCACTGCCTTTAGCAGCCTCTTAATTCCAGACACAACATAACTGAAATTGCACGGGAAATTCTCTGTGAGCTTCATCAGGAATGCAAAGGATTGGACCAAAGCCTGAACAGGGACTTGAACCCTGGACCCTCAGATTAAAAGTCTGATGCTCTACCAACTGAGCTACCCAGGCCTGCTGAGATGATCAATCCTGTGGGGATGTACGTTGGATAGAACTAAAAACCTCCTAATGAGAGTGTCAGAGTTAAAGGTGATTATTTCACCAATTACTAGAATCCTCTCTCTGATTTCATTGTTTTCTCTGTGCAGAATGTCCTTGTCATGGCCAGTATCTCTGCATGTGTGTTTCAGGCCAGCAGTGTAGGTGGACTTCACTGACAGCTGGATAAACGAGACATAACATTGACCAGGTCCAAATCCAGTCATGAACCAGTTGGTGTGACTTTCTGTTACCTGTGTGAAACACTCAGCTGTTAGGAAAGTTGTTGGGGACTCAGACTGGGAACCCTCTTGCTGTGAGGCGACACTTCTGACCACCACACCGTCATGGCACCATTATTTTGTCATCTTTTTAATAAAAAAACTTAAAAGAAAGTATCCTTGAAGTTTTGGGACACAAATGATTGTTTAGAGAGCAACAGACTGTTCTATAGCTAAAGCACAAGAGTTAACTGTGTAAAGAACAGGAAGTCATATGAAGGACTCAGGCACTGCTGGGATTTGAACCCAGGATCTCCTGTTTACTAGACAGACGCTTTGACCAGCTAAGCTACAGCACCTTGCATACAGGGTTGTTCACTTCCTTTCAAGATTTTAGATTTGCATTTACTCCTGTTTCTGAAACAAACGCTGAATTTATTTTTTCACTGACTCTCCAGTGGACATAATGAACAAAGATACAGAAGGATATCTAATGCTAACATGCAGGAGGAGGCAGGACTGAGATGACTCAACTTTGGTTGATACATCATTGATCCCAAAGGAAATCGTTTGTGATGCTAAAGGCAGTGCTGGGAAATTTGGAACATCTGATGGACAGAAAGATTTTCTGTTTGAATCCAGCAGCTAAGTGAACACAGGAGGATGTGAAGTGAAGGAGCTTTCTTTGAGAACAATGGATGTTTTTTAGGTAGTCTGCATCATAACTCAGTCCATGAAGCTCTCTGAGCACAGAGCAGCTCTGCTGATGTTCTGGAGCTGAAAGAAGAGGATGATGCAGAACAGCATCTATGTTCCTTGCTCAGCAATGTTGAAGCAAAGGGTGAAACTTTACACATTTGAAAACATTTAATTTACTACCTCATTCCCCATGGTTTGGTTAAAAAGCACCAAGGAACACATCCCCACAACCCTGTCTGATAAAATCACACATGTGGATAATTTTTTAACTATTGCAGACATCAAACTTACAAAATAAAGTCAAGTAGAAGTTAATGAGTTTATATTTTCTGTTGACCAGAGAGAGTACTGGTGGAGAGCATAGCTGTTTTCCAAGCGGTCAACCACAGTTTGATTCCTGGCCAATGCTGAAGGTGTTTTTTTTGTTTAACAAACATGTAGTTAGATGTTTAAAGCAGCAAACTGCTTTTTCTTCCTTGACCAGGAATTGAACCCGGACCGTGGTGGTGAGAGCACCAAATCCTAGACATTAGACCATCAGGGAGATGGTGTGAAGTGGATTATCTTACACTTTGTGGATATTGGATTTGCTTCAGCAGCTCTAAGTTATAGAAGGTTTTGAGTGTTCAGGAGAGTCCAGACAGAGTCTTTTGTGTCCATGATGGAGGTTTTTAATGCATGTAATGTGTCTATGGTTGATGTTCTGACTGAGTAGAGTAGGACAGGTAAAGGGGTTCTCCCACATTGTGTTTTCCCAGAGAGAAATGGAAAGAATGAACCAGCTCAACAAAGTCATAAGGGTTGTTGTGGCCGAGTGGTTAAGGCGATGGACTAGAAATCCATTGGGGTTTCCCCGCGCAGGTTCAAATCCTGCCAACAACGACTTTTCTGAATACAGTTTCAATCACATGTATGGAAATGTCCTGCTTGGCCAATAGGATAAGCTCACATAGTAAAAGCAGCTTCAGTCATGGCCAAAAGTTTTGAGAATGATTCAAATGTTAATATTTGCAAAGTCTACTGCTTCAGTTTTTATAACGGCAATTTGCATATACTCCAGAATGTTATAAAGAGTGATCAGTGTAACAGCATTAATTGCAAAGTCAATATTTGCCTAAAAAAAATTAACTTTATCCCCAAAACACATTTCAACGTCATTGTTGCCAAAAAGGCTCCAGGACGCCCAAGAAAGACCAGCAAGCGCCAGGACCGTCTCTTAAAAGTGTTTCAGCTGCGGGATCGGGCCACCAGCAGTGCAGAGCTAGCTCAGGAATGGCAGCAGGCAGGTGTTAGGGTTAGGGTTAGGGTTAGGGTGCATCTGCACGCACTGTGAGGCCGAGACTCCTGGAGCAAGGCCTGGTCTCAAGGAGGGCAGCAAAGAAGCCACTTCTCTCCAGTAAAAACATCAGGGACAGACTGATATTCTGCAAAAGGTACAGGGGGTGGACTGCTGAGGACTGGGGTAAAGTCATTTTCTCTGATGAATCCCCTTTCCAGTTGTTTGGGACATCTGGAAAACGGCTTGTTCGGAGAAGATGAGGTGAGCGCTACCACCAGTCTTGTCTGATGCCAACTGTAAAGCATCCTGAAAACATTCATGTGTGTGGTTGCTTCACAGCCAAATAAATCTCTCACTCACAAAATAATCAACACTAAATCAATCAATAACACAAAGCATATCGTTCTTTCCCAGATAAAGACTATATGCAACAAAAACTACTACTCCTTCCCGCCCGGTGTTCTGTCAGGTCAGCATACCCCGACAGACCAGCATACCCATAGTCAATACGCATGCGCATGATGTCATATTTTGGTACGGGGTATGCTAGTCTGGCAGTAGGGTTGTCAGATCAGCATGCCCCGTTTGACCAGCATACCCATAGTTAATACGCATGCGCTACCTTTAGCAGAAATCTAAGAGATTAACATTGACGAAGTTTACTAGACTACTTTATGCGTGATATGATAAACAAAAGGTTGTAGTTTAAGGTAAACACACAAATTTACCAGAAAACCACACCGAAAGTCAAGTACTTTTGTTTATTTATGGGTGATGTAATAAACAAAAAGTTTTAGGTAAACTGAATTTAGTAGCGGGCTGGGTATACTCATCTGACAGGCTAGTTATGACGATCTGATCAGATCAGCCTGTCAGATCAGCACACCTAGCCCGCCAGGTCATCATACCTACCCGTCAGATCAGCACACCTAGCCCGCCAGATCAGCACACCTAGCCCACCAGATCAGCACACCTAGCCCGCCAGATCAGCACACCTAGCCCGCCAGATCATCACACCTAGCCCGCCAGATCATCATACCTAGCCCGTCAGATCAGCCCGTCAGCATACACTTTGATAAGATGAATTTGCCATTTCGAAATGTACGTACAGGTATTCGGATTTTAGCTACACACCAGGTGATTGCTAAGGGGTGTGGTTTTACCTTATTTAACAGATAGGGTGCACCCAACAGATAGGCCTACAGGTGAGAGTTTTTTGCAACTTTTTCTTTTGACCGTCATCTCTTAATCACTGTTATTCTAGATAATTATTTTGAACGTCATTTGACAGATCTGAAAAGTGATGCATCTGTGTGATTGAACCAAAGTTTATTGTCATATGGCTTAAAATAAATACCCAAATGCCAATGTAACTTATCTGGTTTATTAGAGATAACTCACTGTACAAAACCTACTCTACTTTAAATAAAATTAATTTAGCTGACACTTCTTACATTTGAATATGTCAGAAAAGTGGGGGGCACATTCATTGTGTGTCCACCTTGGACAGAAGTCACACTGTATCTGCAAGGTAGAAAGAAAAAGAAAGTAAAATGAGTTAGAAGTGTACTGCATAGAAACTATTAAATTCTACAGTAGGATTTTTACCATATAAGTGACTTTCTGGTCCCCATCATGGTCCAGCATGTTAAAGGAGACGCAGTAGTCTTCCACCTTGTCTGGTAAATAAAGTCAATTAAGCATTTACTATCTATGTTGCTATTTCAAATTTAGATTTTTCTCTAATAGTAAAACTAAAATAACAAATGTAGAACTGTCGTATGCAATACATTTCCAAATCTCATAGTTTTATGCCCGCTAGTTAATGATTTACAGTGTAATACCTTGAAAATGGGTGTATTGGTAATTGATATTTTTCACCTTTGTGTGGCAACAGGGTGGTCAATGGCTAGTCTGGCCTCCTGCATGTCATCATGGCCAGTGCCTACTGACCTCAAACTTCCCTCCTTCAAATATTGTTCTGCAAACTACAAAAAATAGCATTTAAAGGTTACCATTTGATTGATTTAGAAAAATTTGTGTCTGTGTTCCTTGTACCTTCAAAATCAAGACCCCGCAACTGCTGGAATCCTGCTGATTTAAATGTGGCAGACTTCTTACACTCCATTTCCTCTGGCTGGCCTTTTTTGCTTTCAGAAAGTTTCTGTGCAGTTGCAGAAATACTTACTTTAGGGGCATTGTAGCCAACAAAAAAAGGTTCTTAAGAACAGATTGATTATGAATGAATTCACATCACCTCCAGTTTCGGAGAAGTCTTCTTTCATAAGCTTTCTCCCGGCCCATGGGGTCTATCACGACAATATCTCTGTGGTCTGACCTGACAACCTATTAGAAACCAGAAGTACATACTGTTACGGATTTGGCGAGATTGGACCTAAAAGCATAGAAGTGTGAGATGAAAGATTTAAAGGGATTTATTTAGGTGTGACGCTATATACATACATACATATGTATGTATATGTATATATATATATATATACATATGTGTGTGTGTGTGTGTGTGTGAGGGGGAGATGGAGACATCCGAGATACACATAATAAATATAATAAAACAAGTTGGATTCATGTATTAGAAATAAAGTTAACATACCACTAAGAGCCAGTGATCTCCCACATTTACAGGGCACATGCAAATGGAGGCCTCTGGTAGCGCCATCTTTCGAAATGACAGATAACACCCTTAAGCTTAGCTCTTGTTCATATGGTGTAAGATATAATGGCAAATAATTACCTTAAGAACAGCCCAATACTGCCCACGGTGAAAGATTGATGATGCCACAACAGCATCCATTCTCTCTACAGGTATCTGAAATAAAAAATAATATAATCTTTACAAGAGAAATGGATAAAAGATTTCCTAAAGAGATTCTTTATACCTGGCTCTTCTCAAGGAGAAGATACAAATATGCATCTATGACCTGTTAAAACAAAAAAAAACAAAAAAATGTAAATTAGTTTCTTGACTTACTGCACTGGAGAAATACAAACTTCAAAGAGCAAGTGGTCTTACTTCATCTGACAGCCAGCCATGTCCACAGAGTGTTCGGAAAGATGTGTCCTACAACTGGTATGGCCCAACCAGTGCCTCCATTTGCCAAGAGTCTTTTAAGGACCACAGTTTGAGTACTATAATAAAAACAAACATTGTTAATCCTTATACATGTTAATAATAATTCCTTATACATCTGAAAAAAACTCAACTGCATTCCTGAACAAAAATGAGAACACATGCAGACAAGACCAGGAACAGGTCATTTCACACACATGCAAACATGCAAATAACTGACCAACCAGCCAGAACCCATGACCAACCGGCCAAAACCCATGACCAACCGGCCAGAACCCATGACCAACCGGCCAGAACCCATGACCAACCGGCCAGAACCCATGACCAACCGGCCAGAACCCATGACCAACCGGCCAGAACCCATGACCAACCGGCCAAAACCCATGACCAACCGGCCAGAACCCATGACCAACCGGCCAGAACCCATGACCAACCGGCCAGAACAGTAAGTTTGTCTATCAATTCTACTCAACCTTGTTGCTGAACAGTACTCTTTGATATCCTACAATATTGTGAGGGAGACAACTTGGGAGGGGGTGAGGGCGACAACTCTGGAGGGGGTGAGGGAGACATCCTGGGAGCGGGTGAGGGAGACAACCGAGGCAACTTGGGAGGGGGAGACTGGAAAACCCTAGAAGGATCCTGGTCTTCAGTCTCTGTCTGTACTTTACCAATGTATCTGATAACCGACTCCCTCTCTTGCACCTCAACTCCCCTTGCAGAACGATCTGTATTTTCTGCCTCACTGTGTCGTTTGTAGGGCTTTAAGTGACTGACACTGTGCTTTGTTTTTAGTATGTTTCCTTTTTCTGTCATCAACACAGCTGTCTTCCCTACAAGTTCCTGGATGACAAATGGTCCAGAGTAGTCAGGCTCCATCCTGGCTCCTTTCCTCGTTCTCTTTCGGGCATTATACAAGAGAACCTCATCCCCTTCCTTGAATTCAAAGTTCTTGTATTTTTTGCTTGCCCTTTTAGAAAATGCTTCCTTCATCTTTCTCTGAACACGCTCCATGTTTTGTTGTACTTTTTTGTGTATGTCCCCCTGTAATTCCTCTCTCTCTCTCACAAACTCGCTGTACTCTGTTGGAAGGACAACTGAAGACAGCTATATTGTAAAAGCAAAGACACACTTACATTAAAAACATTACTTCAAAATGTTTGGAATTA
>JABUIW010030010.1:577-11187 GCA_013363375.1 Menidia beryllina | reverse complement strand
CCCCCATCTATCATGCTCTGCTGGATTGATAACGAACAAAAACACAAACATAAGTGTCTGAAAATGAACTCTTGTCGGCTTAAAGTGACTTTTTCTTCACGGCTGAAGAATGCGGAGCAGCAAGGAGGCGCCTGATTGGCCGCCGCCTGGCCGGCCGCCGTCTGATTGGCCGATGGGCCGCAGGTTGGCGGTTCGACTCTCTTTTTAGGAGAAAACTTTAGTATAAAAGCTTTTAAGTTCACAGAAAAAACATCTGGACGGATTCAAGAGGGAGTTTGGATCCATTTAGTTTGTTTTTCACTGAAAAACACTCCAATCTAAAGTGTAATTTCACACAATAACCCGACTAAAGTTTTATTCTGCCCTTTTTTACCCGCCCCACTCGTCTCTGTTAAATCAGTCTTGTGGTTTCTGAGCTTAAACGACTCCGAACAAACAGGATTTGTTTTATTTTTCTTGTTTCTTTTCTGTTTTTTCATTGAGGCAGAGCGTCTTTGACTTTTGCTTTTCTATGAAAAGTGCTTTAAAGATAAAGATGGATTGATTGATTGAGATTAAATAACCAAACAAGCCCTTTTTTTAACAGTGAAATTAAAGACTAAACACAGGCTGTTTTCCAGATCTGGACTAAAGGAGCATAAATGTGCCGTCGCTCAGCTTTTACATCATTTTGAACCTTTAAAGCAGCTTTCTGAGAACTCAGCGGCATGAAGGAGTCAAATAAAAGCTGCTGCTCATTTCTGACTCAGCCTTGTTCAGTCTTTAGTTTAGTTTTTAGTTCAGTTTTAAATTCAGTTTAGTTTAGTTTTTAGTTCAGTCTTTTTGTTTAGTTTAGTATTTAGTTCAGTCTTTTAGTTTTGTTTAGTCTTTAATTAGTTTTGTTTTTAGTTCAGTCTTTTAGTTCAGTTTAGTCTTTAGTTTAGTTTTGTTTTTAGTTCAGTCTTTTAGTTTAGTCTTTAGATTAGTTTTTAGTTCAGTCTTTTAGTTTTTACTTTTTAGTTAAGTTTTTAGTTTAGTTTATAGTTTAGTTTTTAGTTCAGTCTTTTAGTTTAGTTTAGTTTAGTCATTAGTTTTGTTTAGTTTTTAGTTTAGTCTTTTAGTTCAGTCTTTAGTTTCATTTTTAGTTTAGTTTAGTTCTTAGTTCAGTCTTTTAGTTTAGTTTTTAGTTTCAGAGTGGAGACTTTTTTTAGCTCTACTTCACCCTTTTAAGTCTGTCCACAAACTAAAAACGGTATAAAAAACTGTTTATGAGACACACAAAGTGAGAACTTGGATCGTCTTTTTTTTATTTTTATTTGCCGATAGTTCAGAGGTTTTGGTTTGACTGCTCTCACCTCACAAGGAATCCCATTCAGGATACAGCAGAACCTCCCCAGAGTCTACATCTTTTAATAACAATAATTCAGCATAAACTCTACAGAGTCTGACTGGTTCCAGGAGCGACTTCTGTGTTAAATATTGGTGTGTTGGTTCAAATCTTCCATCAGAATACTCTGTAATTCCTAGAATTGGTTCCAAAAACCTACGATAACTCCTTAATAAATACTGCAGATAATTACACATAACAAGAAAACAAATGACTTCTAGAAGAGAGATGGAAAAAGAAATAAATGATAAAGAAATAATCAATAAAAAGGGTTTTTATTGGCAGGTAGAGACTGAGATACAGGACGAAGCCCAACTCACTGACTTTCACTACCTGAACTTTAAACTAACTAAGCTTATTTATTTTTATTCTATTTTATACTTTAACATATAAAGTCGGTCCTGGAACGAGTTAAATTCCCATGTAGAGGTTCTACTGTATATAGTATATATATATATATATTGTCTTTGTTAACTATGGGTACCTTTTTGTTTTGTAAAATGTTAAATAAAGGTAATGTTTCAAAGAAACTAAAAGCAGAAATAACTTAAGAGGGCGTAACACAGCCACCTGAAACCGAAACTAACTGTGGAAACCTCACAGAAAAGTCCAATCTTTAACATTAGATTATAAATAGAGGCTTTGAATGTTTTTGTGTGCTTTTTACCTGAAATTCTGATGTTTCTGTAGATATCAGATGTGTGCTGGACCAGATGTCACATCCAGGGAAGCTCTGCCATCAGAGTGGAGACACTGGGGATGAAAATGTTAAAAGATAACAAAAAATTCTCAGTTATTTAATACAAAATGTAGATGTTAAGTTTAATTTTTGTGTAAAAAAAAAGGAGAGAACAAGTTTTCAAGTTATTAATGTTTATTTTGAGTTAAAGAGACGATTAAAGGTCTGAAATAGAAAATAAAGAGACAGCCAATGTAAACGCCCCACCGAACAGATTATTAGGGGAAAAAATCCTGGCTCCTGGTTTGTTTTTTAAATCGGTATCAGCTGCTTTTAAAGCTCTTAAATAGACGGCCGGATCGTTTTTACATTCTCTACAACGTGTTTCTTCTCATTTACTCTGAGCCACAAAACAGTGAGACGATAAAAATAACCTAAATCAAGGAGGCGATGAGCTGAACTCCCTTTGGTTCCAGCTAAAGGTCAGCTCATCACAACCTGAACTCGTTTTACGTCAGAGTCAAAGATCTAAAGAGGCGTTCGGAGCTCTGATATGGTCTTTTAATAAAAGACAAAGGGACGTTTTTTTGTTCTAATTTGCTCTTTTTTCCGCTCGTCACCGTCATTTTCTCTGACTCGTCGCTGGGGATCTTCTGCTGTTGACGTGAAACGGAGAAGAAAAAGAGCAGAGAGAAAAGCAGCAGTGGAATTAGGTGTTTTCGTGCATTGATTAATGGCTTTTCTGAGGCCGGGCGCGTTGAGAGGCGCCGGCCGGTCGATAAATTAACTGCCCAAATTCATCATTTTCTACAACAAAAGCTAATTATTTCGACGGCTGCAGGAAGAGGGGAAAAACAACAACACAATATTAACAAGAGTTTCTTCAGCCAGCCGCCGCCTGCTGCGTGTGAGAGGACTGCAGAGCGGCCCGGCACCAGAGGGGAGGAAACCCGGCTTCAACCGGAGAGAACCCAGCCAGAGCCCAGAGACGCTCTGCAGCTAAAGCTAACAAGAGGGATAGCTCAGTGGCAGACCATTTTATTACAGATCCAGAGGTCCCCAGTCCAATTCTTGGTGCTAGTCCCACTTTGTAAGTCGCTTTGGATAAAAGCGTCAGCTAAATATTTTTTTTTTTTAAAAAGCTAAAAAACAAATAGCTAAAAGCTAGCTAAAACTGGTTAAAAAATAGCTAAAAAGCTAGCTAAACCTAGCCAAAAAATTGCTAAACCTAGCTAAAAAAAAACTACCTATAAAACTCAAAACCAGTCAGAAGCTGCACTAATGGAGGTGGTCGTGGACAAGAGCGACCTTTTTTTATATCGTCCTCTCCAAACAAAGAAAAACAATTTCAAGATGTTTGCACGCATTTCCTGATGTTTTGAGGACATTTCTGCGGGCCGCCTTCGGCCAGAATAACACAGACACTTTGTAATCAGAATATGGCTTAAAGGTGTAGGAATTCCTTCATGTAACGGTGGAACTGTACTCTGCATCCTAACAAATCTGCTCTCTCCCATTACAGTTTGAATCACAGACTGAAAAACGTAAACTGTGCTAATTAGTAGTGATATGTTAGCATGAACTGTGCTAATTTATGGTGATATATCCTATCCGTTTATTTTTCTATAAACGCTCACTTCTTATAACTGGTTTCAGTCAGGTGACTCTGAAGGAAAACCCGTTGTGGATTAGACAGGCTGACTAGTGCTTTGTGTCCCTCTCTGCAGTAATAGTTTTATAAAATGGCGGATCACCATGGAATCCTCTTCCTTATGAGAAGTCAGATCATTTCAGAAGTCATTTTACACTAAATGAGGACACATTTAGAAATGTTTTTAGCTAATAAAATTCTTCAAATACTACATAGTGTCCCTCTAAGGAGCCAAAAAGTACAGAGTAACGTGGTACAGGTTCAGATATGACCAAATTAAACCATTTAGAGACTAAAACAATCATTTAAATCCAAATTCACATTATAGATAACCCCAAACTATCAGTTTATCCTCCTTAGTGAACCCGTTTCCAGATATTTCCACTTCTTTCTGTAATAGCGGCTAGTTTCGGAGCTCATCTGCTAACAGACACGTGACCGCCGGATGCAGTCTGATTGGTGGAGCTCCGTCATGCGACCGCCTCCTCTAAATGGAGGAAATCCGCAAAATAGGGTTCAGAAACCGGGCCAGAACTGAGCCGGGACCCAGGCCGTTACCCGTGTGCACGTGCGAGTGGACCAAAACACCCTGACACGAACACTGTTTTCGGAAAGTTGCCGGACTTTCGGATGTAAACAAACTGCGCTGCGCGCGCAACTTCCGGCTTCTGGATGGAGTGTGTTTACATCCGGTGACGCCCTCTCATCGATCGATGAGATCGATCCGGATCAGAACCCCCCCCCACACACAAATCTGGACCCCGGGTTTCTGACAGGCATTTTCCCTTTAAGGAGGCTGGAATGACCTTTAGTTTTTGTTTTGTTTGAACTGTTATCGATCTCATCTTGGCTTTTATACAGTGGCCTTCAGAGTCCTCAAAGGTTCCAATAAAAAGTAAAAGGTTTAACATTATTTTATTTTATCTTTTTAAATAGGAATTTACGGCCTTGCAGAATTAGATCCAAATAACTTCAGATAAATTCATATTCATTTATTTTTTATTGTTGTTCTGACCCAGAAACTCAGACACCCAGCCCTTGGAGGTACCAGTCTGGGTCCAGGAAGCAGACCCCCTCCTCCCATGATGCACCTGGCCTGGTCTCATGGTCCGATGGTGCTGGTGCCCCCCCTCCCCCAGCCGGGCCACAGAGACGTTCTGGCTCTGATGGAGGTTTATTCCTGGTTCAGGACTGAATGATACAGAGGTTTCTGCTGGTTTCTCAGAGAGGAAACATTTTAATTGGCTCTGAATGAATTGTGTTAATTTGTAATGAGCAGAATTGGATTTTAATGAGCAAGGACTGGACTGGATCCTCTGAGTCCTCAACTAATAAACATTCAAATGAGCATTTAGGGTTCCATCAGGGATCAAACGCCTCCCAAAGCAGAGCCATCAGGTTAGCGCCGAAAAAAGCTAAGAAAAGCGGCTTTACGGGTCAGAATCTGCAGCCAGTTTCCCTGCAGAGCACCGAAGGGCCCTTTGTGCAGGTTTACGTTTATATTTCTGCATCCAGCAGACGCTTTTATCCAAAGTGACTCACAAAACGAGGCTTTAACATCCAGCCCCACTCTTAGCTTAGCTTGATGCTACATGCTAGCAGAGGCTTTAATGTCCAGATCCACTCTTAGCTTAGCTTGATGCTACATGCTACCAGAGGTTTTAACATCCAGCTCCACTCTTAGCTTAGCTTGATGCTACATGCTAGCAGAGGCTTTAACATCCAGACTGGTGTTGTTAGCTGAAAGCTAAACCCTCTTTTTGTTTAGCTAAATGCAGAAATGTAACAATTAACTGGGAAACACCTTAAATAACTAAACTGTCTAATGTAGATACTAGAACCTGCACAGCTTAGAGGCTAATAAACACACACTAGGGGCTGAAGACACACAGGACAGACTGGATGTTGACAGGGGGATAAATGAGAAGTCAGAGGTAGCTGAGCAGCCAAAAAGTAAGAAAATAAAAAAATGAAGTAACACTCTTAAAAGCAGACGCTTTTATCCAAAGCCATAATCCAAAAATAGTTATTAAGATTCAGCTCCAGCTCCACATTTAGCTTTTAGCTTGATGCTACATGCTATAAGGGGCTTTAACATTAAGGCTTTAACATCCAGCTATAAAACAAATTACACAGTTACCACACACTGATGCCACATGCTGTCAGGAAATAAGAGACTTTAGAGCGCTAAAGAGTTCATTTCCACTGAAGCCTTATTGGTGTAAATCCATGAGGGTTAGTTAGCACAATCCAATTAAAACATGCAGTTTGTGTTCCCCTACACGCACGCACATACGCCTTGCTGTAACCTTGCCGTGCACACGTGCACGCGCAGCTTTGACGCCATGTCACTTTCATTTACATAAGAGCATGTTGTTAAGGCGCCGCCTTGACATTCAATTAAAACGTTTACATTTCTGCTTAATTAATTCGGCGGGCGGCGGCGGCCAAAGACGAATGGACGGGCCGGCGTGACAGGAGGCCGATAAGCGCCGGCGTGTGCGCGCTAAGGTCACGCCGGCTGACTATTATAATTCATCTCCATAGACGTGTATTCAGCAGGGACGGCCGGCGGGGCCCGGCTCGGTGGGCCGAGGGCTTTTTAATGCACTAAAGAGCGTCCCAGCTCCTCAAAGCTTCATTATTCTGCTGTTTAATGCTCAAAAAACAGGCCGCGCCAGGCCGTTATTGATCCCCCTGTGCTGGAAATGCATTTCTTCGTCAATCAGAGGGGAGAAAAAAATGAAAACTGTGAGCTGCGGGCTCATTTTTTCCAGGTTTGAGCCGGTTTTTACGGCCCGTTCGCAGCCTGTTGGAAAGGGTGGCTTTTCCCGGCCAGACGCCTCCAGATTCCCTCGTTTAGGGCCACCTTAAGAAGCAAAAATGAATAAAAAATACACCTGCACATGCCCTCAAAACTCATCGCTGTAAATATTACCCTCAAATCCCAAGATCATAAGAAGAGAATTTGGAGTTATTTGTCCAAAGTTTGAACAAATCCACCAGAAACAAAGCTAACTTTGGCAAGATTTTCATATTAAAGCGCACAAATCAAAGATTTAACACAAGAAAAACACCAGATATTGTTAAGGAAAAAAAACGAAGAAATTCTGATATTTTTTTTTGAGAACTAGGCTGTGAAGACACACACGATGAATCAGGCCTCGTCAGAATAAATCCACCAGAAATAAAAGCAAACTTTAGCAAGATTTTATTTGGTAAACTGCACAAATCAAAGATTTAACACAAGAAAAACACCAGATATTCATAAGAAAAAAGAAAAACTGAGTAATTCTAATATGTTCTTGAAAATTAGGCTGTGAAGACACGATGAATCGAGTCCGACTGCCTCATTTGAATAAATCCACCAGAAATAAAAGCAAACTTTAGCAAGATTTTCATGGTAAACCACAAAAAAAAATATTGATTTAAGACCGGAAAGACATCAGATATTGTTAAGAAAAAATAAACCAATCAGTTCTGATATAAACTAATCAGTTCTAATCATTTGATCTTAAGAACTAGGCTGTGTGGACACAGTGAATCGAGTCCGACTGCCTCCAGGACCACCACATCAGCACGTGCACTCTCCTCCTTTGGGCCTGACGTGCACGCCGATACTTTGGCCCAAAATCTGCCAGGACTTTGGACCTGGTTCAGTTGGAGGTTTTGTTCCTGGTTCTGGTTCAGATGGAGGTTTCTTCCTGGTTCTGGTGGAGGTTTCTTCCTAGTTCTGGTTCTGGTGGAGTTTTTTTACCTTGTTCTGGTTCTGATGGAGGTTCTGGTTCAGGACGGGGTTCAGATCAGAGACACCTTTAACACAAATCTGTTGGTCTGTTTTGCTCCTGATTGAATTGGGTCGACGTAGAAGTTCTGTTCATCAGGCTGAACTGGACCGTGTTGGTTTCAGAAGGTTCTGACGGGCCTTATTGGACCTATTGGACCAAACCCAACTAGACAAAAGTAACCCAACAGTAGCTGTTGTTTCCAAGCATCCCACACCATAAATGAAGAAGAAGAAGAAGAAGAAGAAGAAGAAGTAGTAGTAGAAGAAGAAAATTAAGTAGAAGAAGAAGAAGAAGTAATAGAAGGAGAAGAAGAGCAGAACCAGAACCTGCTGATAATTTAGCTTAATTTTTCTTTCTTCTGGTCTTTTTAGTTCATTTTTGCTCTTTTTTTAGCTCTCATTTGCTGTATTTTTTCCATTTCCTGGTTTTAGTTTCGGTGGGCGCGCCTGCCCCCCCCCCCCCCCTCTTTTCCTGTCAGCTGGATCTGAGGGGGCGGGGCCTGGTGACGTACCCCCGTCCCCCGGCCTTGGCTCCGCCCCGCTGCCCGTCTCGGCCTCGGCTGCTCGCGGGGACTGGCGTGCTTCTCCCGGCTGGATGATGGAGCTCGGGCCGGTGCTCCTGCGGCTGCTGCCCCCCCTGCTGCTGCTGCTGTGGGCCGGCGGCGGGCCCCCCCCGGCGGCCGGAGCCCACTCCCGGAGGGGCCCCAGGGTCACCGACAAGGTGGGCGACCGTCCGCCGCAGTCCTGCGCGAGCATCCGCGCGTGCGCGCCGCGGGAGGTCGGGAAACTGCGGGCGAGCACGAGCCTCTTCCGTCTCTCCGGGTTTGTGGAGATTCTTCCAGAACACGCGTCACGGCCCAGACTCCAACGCACGCACGCATGCACGCACGCACGCGCGCACAGCTGTACACGTGTCAGTTCGCACGGTGCCTTTTCGCGCGGCGGGTTTCCACGCAGAGGCACGCGAACGCGCTCGCGCACGGCGGAATAGACCCAGAAATGGCGTTAAACGGGATTTTAAAAGGCACCGTGTGTGTGTATTTATCCCCACGTGAAAACGCGCGTGACCGTAAATGCCCCACAGAGCAGAGCAGCTGTCCCGCGTGGCCGTGGGAGACCGTGCTGGCTTTGTGGGATTCCGTCTCATCCTCCAGCGTTTTCAGGCAGAAACAGAGCAGCGGGCACGCGGACATCAGCCTCCAAAATAAAAGGACAGAAATCCGAATAACAACAGAGCCTCTACTTACGATCCCATAAACATAGGGATATTCCAACATGCGAAGTGAAATTTGATCAAATATTCAACTCGACGCCCGGAATAAATTGCGTCGAAGCAATAGAAAAAAAATATATAAATAAATAATAAATCAATAAATATAAAAATTAAATAAAAGTAAAGAAGCAAGTTTAAAGTTCAGGAAGTAAAGTAAAGAGTAAGTTAGGGTACGTCCTGTATCTCAGTCTCCACCTGCCAATAAAAACCATTTTTACTGATTATTTCTTAATAATTTATTTCTTTTTCCATCTCTCTTCTAGAAGTCATTTGTTTTATTGCTATCTGTAATTATCTGCAGTATTTATTAAGGAGTTATCGTAGGTTTTTGGAACCAGTTCTAGGTATTACAGTGTATTCTAATGGAAGATTTGAACCAACACACCAATATTTAACATAGGAGTTGCTCCCGGAACCAGTTAGATTCCAGTGTGATGGCTTGATGATGGATTTCCTCTTCAAGTTGTGTTTATGTGTCAGAAGCTACAGACAGAAGGAGTTTAGAGCTAAACTAACATATCTGAGGCAAAGAGCCTCCAACTGAGGCTTTTTGACAAAGTCTGAGTGCTTTTGCTCTTTTTCCAGAACTCTTCTCCATTTCTGGGATTCATCCGCTGCGCTGTCTGAAAAACGCTGTTAGCGCAGCTGGAAATGAGGAGAAACGCTTCACTTTCCCCACAATCAGGAACGTTTTCTGTCCGTTTGTCTGAAGGGCAACACTTTTAGGAGGGCAAAACTGTTCATTTGAGCATTTCTGGTGAATTTAGGAAGTCAAAACAGTTCATTTGACTATTTCGGTGAATTTTAGGAATTTTACTGCAGTTAATTTGAGCGTTTCTGGGGACTTTTCGGAGGGAAAAACATTCATGTGAGCGTCTCTTGTGAGGCAGTAAACACCTACCTCTCTCTGGGCCTGCAGGTGTTCTTCGACATCACGGTGGCGGGTCACGAGGTCGGCCGCATCGTCATCGGCCTGTTCGGGGAGGTCGTCCCCATCACCGTCGGCAACTTCGTCACCCTGGCAACCGGAGAGGTGCAGTCCAGACTCACAAAAACAAACAAACAGAAACAGAGTTTATTGCGTTATTTGTCCTTCACAGGAAAACTAAACAGCACATTTAGTGATAAAAGTTTAGGTTTAGAGGTTTAACCTCTAAAAAAAGTGTTTTATTGTGAAAAATGGCCTGAATTTGTCAGGAATGAAACATTATCCTTTAATAAAAACATTTAATATGATGTCTTCTTACTGTTGAACTATTCTGTGATATTTTATCCTTTTAAATGGAAGTTTGACCACTTAATTATTCGGAAGTGATTCAGTCAGAGGAATAAAAACACAGTTAATCAGCTGATTCCTTCTTTTTTTTTTGTCTAATTGAGACATTAGAGAGAAGCTTTGACACATACTGCTGAAGCTCAGAGACGCAAAATATTTTAATGGAGTAAATCCTCATTTTTCTCTAATATCTTCAGTTAAAGCTGCTGATTTTTATCGGTTTCCACCTTTCAAAATGGCTGTTTGAGCCCTGTTTTACAGCCATAAGCAGAAGCTGGTTGGAAATGGAGTGGAGGGATCCAGAAGGGTCACAGCTTTGTGTTTGTGCCTCCACAGAAAGGCTACGGATACAAGGGCACCAAGTTTCACCGGGTCATCAAGGACTTCATGATCCAGGGCGGAGACTTCACAGCCGGAGATGGAACAGGAGGTGGGTCCAGTCCCCGGGGGAACCAGGACTAGAGGGTTCTGGGTTCCAGTCCCCGGGGGAACCAGGACCAAAGGGTTCTGGGTTCCAGTCCCCGGGGGAACCAGGACCAGAGGGTTCTGGGTTCCAGTCCCTGGGGGAACCAGGACCA
>JABUIW010029729.1:371-18172 GCA_013363375.1 Menidia beryllina | reverse complement strand
AAAAAGAAAAAGGTCCAGTCACCATTATCATAAATGCGTAAATTCCACCCCTTCAATCAGACCAATGAGGTTTGAGAAGATTAGCTTCTTCATGAGAAATTTCTTTGGTATCGAGTAAATAAAAAGCGGACTCAGTGCTGTAGGCACATTCTTGGAGGAGCATTGATGCAGATACGGAGGCATGCAGAGATTTGTAGGTCTTTTCATAGTATTTTATTCATGGAATGAGATCGTGGTGTTCTCAGTGTCAGAAGAAACATGAAAGATTGTGAGAAAAACTCTCAGCCTGCGAGACGTCCCCCTCGTATAAAAAAACAAAAAACAAAACATCGTCTTTAACGTTCTCAAATACCAGACTCTGCTCGGAGGTTTAAAGATCAACCAAAAGCAAAAAAACAACACAGGCAAGGCAAAATCCACCACCAGAAGAGGGCAAAAAACGCAGCAATCTGAGATGTAGAAAGCAAGCAGAAGGAGCATTTATTTAGAAACTTTATTTTTGACTTTACAGCTTCGTCTCCGTAAGATAATGTGGTCTCCAATTAAAAAGCCCTGAACACATCATAACAAATACAGCACACAATATTGTCAAACGACGTAAATTTACATCAGAGGTCTTTAGTTTTCTTTACTGGGAGTTTTTGCTCTACCAACAGGAAGAATTCAAACGCGTAAACACGTGATGGTTACTACAGACTGTGCATGTTTCTCTTTTGGGATCTTATTTTAGTGGTATAGGCAGGAAAAATCATTAGAAAATAATAAAAAGAATTTGCAATTAGCACCCTAACTGAGTTTTTTTTTTTTTAAATCTTCTGAATCAGCACCTTGTCCGGTTAGTAGCGACTAGAGTTGTCTGTCATGCTGTTGCAGATGAGAGGAGTTTAGACGATGAGGTCTTTATCCACATCCTCTGTAAAAACAAAAAAAACACAATTACAGGTTAGTGACAAAGTTAATGAGGGTTTTGTGCCAGAAAAGATCAACCTGAAGAGTTGTGAAGGCCTTATTCAGAGCTAAATGCCTATTTCTTTGTGTGTTTTATCGGAACTAATCCGATAAAACAAGTACATAATATGAAAAACAAGATACTTCAAACAGGAGCCTGAAGGTTTCACCATCCATCCATTATCGTTACCGCTTATTCCCTAATGGGGTTGCGGGGGGACTGGAGCCTATCCCAGTAATCAATGGGCGAAAGGCAGGGTCACCCTGGACGGTCCCCAGTCCATCACAGGGCCACACAGAGACACACAAGGACAGACAACCAGACACATTCACTCCTTAGGGTAATTTGGAATGTCCAATCAACCTAAAATGTAGGTTTTTGTATGGTGGGAGGAAGCCGGAGAACCCGGTACAGAACATGTAGACTCCACAGAGAAAGGTCCTGGATCCCCCGGGGACTAGAACCCAGGACCTTCTCACTGTGATGGTGCTAACCACCACACCACCGTGGGACATAACGGGGTAGAAACTTCCCCTCTGACTGGTGGACACAACGTCTCCCTGTGCATGTTCAGGGTGAGGGGGGAACCGGCGGGTAACTCACGCTCCTTGACGCCGAAGCAGGCGGCCCACTCCTCCAGGGCGATGTACTTGTCGCTGTCGGCGTCGCAGGCCTCGAAGAAGCGGGTGGTGCAGTGCTCCATGGGGATGAGGGGGGCGCGCAGGGGGGCCAGCTCGGAGTGGGTCAGGTACCTGGGGGCGAACGCACACCGAAAGACAAGCACAGTCAGGGATTTAACGCCCGGGAACGAGGCCAAAAGCCGACCGGGTGAGCGGGTGCCTACCCGTCGTCGGGGTGCTGGTCCAGCTGGCCGAACTGCCAGTGGACAGGGAAGATGTACATGTTGTAGTTCTTCTGGAAGTCGTGGGCCAGCAGGTCCAGGGAGTGCTCGCCGGCCTGCAGCCTCTTCTCGTTCTCGTAGATCTTCTTCACCTGAAGGATTCCACAGACGGGGTTCATGCCAGCAGCGTCTCAGAGGCTAAGACGCAGGCTAAGCCCTCCATAAGGGGTTCAGGGGCCACATTTCAGCACAGATCTGCTGTTTTTGTTATTTATTTAGAATCATATCAGGAGCTGATGTGTGGAAAGTTGTTCAAAATGTGTTATCCAGCCATAAATTTGTCCTTACAGGGACTTAAGGTAAATATTCAACTCTTTAAAAAAGCGTTTTTGGTGAAATAATATGCATGTTCTTCCCTTTCTAATAGCCTGACAAAAGGCCACACACAAATTAAAGATGATTCTTATTCTTGTTGTTGTTTGTAATTGGTATAGTACGTTTCGTAACGGGGTGGCATGGTGGTTAGCACCATTGTCTCACAACAAGAAGGTTGTGGGTTCAAGTCCCCAGGGGAACCAGGACTTGTGGGGAGTTTGCATAATAATAATTTTATTGATGTTGTTGTTTAAAATCAAATAAAAAAACAAGCTGTATGAATGTGAGTAATGGATCTAAATGGCCACTCAGTGGTTACAATAAGAAACAGAATTTATTACAAATATTCTCAGATAAGTATTCTGTTGTGCGTCAGTTTTCTTTTTCTATCGTAGGTGTTTTTATGTCATTTTAAAAAATTTTCCAAAATGTCTGTTTTTCACCCCTGAAATACAATGAATTCATCTGGTTTAATCTTCTGGAGGTGGCAAAGTTTTTTCTGGATAACCAGAAGGAGAGACAACGTTTACATCTGATCCTCTCTGTTGGGTTTTTTTCAGACCAGGGTTTTTTTTCCATCTGGCCCGGTTCTCTTTACGGAACCACCAGAGTCGGTCCTGAGCCGGGGGAAAGGAGGCTTCACTCACCCTGAGCTTCTGCTTCTCGGTCAGCAGGTTGTTGTCCTCGTCGCGCTCGTACAGAGTCACCAGCACGTTCTTCAGCCAGTCCCTCATGCGCAGGGGGAACTCGCTCAGCTCGCTGTCCTGGCAGGGCTCGATGTCTGCGGGGGGCGGGAGGTGGGGGGGATTCATTAAAATCAGTCATCCAGACAAACCTGACACCAGGAACTCCGACTTCCTGCCACAAAACGGCCACTTCATGGGTCAGGGGTCGCTTTGTCTGCTTAGTTTTCCTCTGGTCTTTGTTTTTTTTACTTCTCCAGTTGATTTCGGGTCAAATGAAAACACTTATAATCCACACAGTTTTCTAAAATGGAGGATTAAAAGAATTAAAAAGATGTGATGGTTTTAAATAAACATCCCAACTAACCTCTGATCGAAATTATAGTCCAAATCATTCCAGTTTCCTGACATTTTTACTCAAAATTAGATCTAATTTTCAGTACATGAGCTCTTTTTTATACCACGTTATAGAAATAGATGTAAAATATATCTAATGTGGTAGAAACGAGTTCACTGAGAAGGAGAAACTAAAGTATTTGTCTTTATGAGAAGGCAAAGAGACCCAATAAGACAAACAGGGAAGAAAATATGGAGTTAAACTGGGTTTGTTGCGCCTCAGTTCTGGTTTGTTTCTCATCGTCAGCCAAAGTTTCCTCTGTGTCTCCCGCCATCTGCCTCACCAATCATCCTCCTCAGTATTTAAGCTCCCTGGTTTTCTTCAGCCTTTGCCAGACCCACTTTAAGCCTCTTTGTTTAGCTGTGTCTCTCGCTCCTCTCAGGTTGTGTTTGGTCAGGTTAGGTTGGATTTGAATTTCTACTTCCTTCAGTTTTGGAGAAAGTACATTTCCAGCTCAAGTGTCTTTCCCCTCACGTGTCTTAATGTTGCATATTTCCCCCCCTCCCCCTCTGTCCTTACACGTTACCCCCTCAGTCCAAAGCTAAAAACTCTCCAGACTGAATGATGTCACCGTTTGAGGGTCCAATCAGGGCTTCAGACTCGGTAAACACTGATGTCAACACAGAAAAAGATGGAGCTTCTCCTCCGAAGCCTCCCGGTGTTCAGAGAGCAGGTCCAACCCCACCAAAATGCTCAGGCTAAGCTAAAATAAATGCCTCCAGTTAAAGTCCTCCAAGAAGAAAGTGAGTCAACAACAAGCCTGGCATCCAGAGAGACACAAAGTCCATGCCGAGGCTGCACGGAAGTCCCACAAAATGTGCACGTTTTCCACATGTTCCAGATCAAAACTTCAGTCAAAATGGACATGTGAATTTTTTTAATCAATTCTGTTGAAAAATTGCTTGATTTGAAGTTGTTAAACATGCATTTAACTCATTGACTGTCAGCCATTTTCAGAACAGAGAGTCCCATACTGCCGGAGTTTTTTGAGCATTTAGACTGATTTTTCAAGAGCCACAGAATAGTTTGTGCTATGACTATGTAAACACCGAACACAACAAAAGAAAGAGTAGACTCTCTTCTTTCATCAGGAAAAAAAAAATTGTTTCTACCTTATTCCGTTCTTCCTCGACTTGCGTCTCACCGGCGACATTTCTCTCATAGCGAACCATTGCGTTTGTTTTTATTTGCCTACAGTCTATGCTCATCCCCCATCAAAAGTGGCACAGCCACCTAGAGGGTCAATTTGTTACTACATACTCTGTCTGGAAGCCGATATTTACGGACAAGCTTTAGCAGATCGTCCCCCAAGCCACTCGCGTTGAAAAACATAAAAGACGTCTATAGACGTCTTTGGCAGCCAATCAGTTAATGAGTAATTAACCACAGAAACTATTTACTTCACCAGTTCAAAGCTAGTCCCTTCTGTGATGTACAAGTGTTAAATCTCAAGAGTGATTAAAAGCCGCCCTTATGAGAGCAAAATAAGGTCTAATTCAAATCCTGCAAACAGCGAGAGCCTCCGTCTAAACGTTCACCTGCGTGGACCCAATGCAGCTGCACCCTGAGGCCGATTCAAGGTGCAGGCATGTCCCGACTCGAACTTTCTGGCAGCCGTCAATCTCAGTCAGCGGGCGCTGACAGCACGCCTCGGCCTCGGCTCTTTAGCTCATCACACGCATGAGGGCACACCAGGCCAGAGCAAACAGGATCTGATCCGTGCACGCCGGCAGACAGACGCACGAGAGCCCGTCCGGCAGATAAAATTCCACTGGAAGGGATCAGATAAGTCTCTTTTTTGCTTTCCATTCAAACAGCCAGAAATGATGCTTTTCCCTCCAGGCTGAGGTGGACAAACAGTTGAGCGTGACGGTGGATTTTCATGGAAGCTCTTTATTTTTAACAGATACTGTATGAAGGTTTTCTCTTTCAGATCTGCAATTTCCCCACAAGTTGTCATCGGTTTTTCCAAGTTTTCCTCCTCCGTGAGGTCACTGTTTATTATAAATTTACCTAAAAACAAACCAGCCCCAACAGTAACCTCTGAAATGGGCAGCCGGGCAGTTTTATTTCTGACTGAAAAAGCAGCGTCAACATCTGGTCCCTGGAGGACAGATGTGCCAAGGTGGAGGACCCCCTTTAAAACCACACGTGAGAGACAATTTTTTCCCCACAAACAAAACCCTTCAAACACAGATGAGCTGCTCTGAAATCTGATTAGTTGTGCTTTTTTAATTCCTTTTTTGCTTTTTTATTCATTTTTTGCTCTGCTAACAGCTTCTTTTGCAACTGGTAACAACGTGGAAATCTGGCTGAAATTTCCACTGCACAACATATTTCATTTTTATTTCATACACGGTCTGAACACTTTTTAGGGCGGTTTTATTTGAAACCATAACTTTTATTGATTAACCTTGAACCGAGCACTTTTAATGATTGAAACATGTAGATTTAGAACAAAAATAAGTGAAAATCTGCAGTTTACAGGCTGATTTCTAAGGTTAGGTCAATTTAAGCTCCTTCTTTGGTTCCTCATTGATAAGCCTATAACAAAGATATTATATACACAGTATTTTCCTTATATTTTTTTCATTTTGAGTTCCAAACTTGCTGTGTATTGGGTAGTCCCTGTGCCTCAAAAGGTGAAGGTAAAGGGGGAACGTAAATTATCTACAATATTTGGGAATTAAAATGTGCCAAATAATCTCATATTTGGATTTTTTCTAAGCTAGCTGGTCGAGTCTTGAGAAGAAGTTCATCATTTGGTTTCTAAGGAATGTTGTTTGTTTGGATTCAGATGATCAAGAGTCAGTTTAGAGGTAAAAACGGAAAGTTTAACCAAGCCCCGTGCTGTGGGAACTCACATTTGCATGGCCCGATGTAGTCCAGGTGCAGCTTGTGGCCCTTCTTGGTTCCCTCCAGAGCACACTTGGTGGCAAAGAAGTGGCAAGACGAGTCGTAGGTCTTGTTGTCAGTGCCGCAGACCTGAAAAGGGCGAAACGGCTCATTGAGAAGGCCAGATTCTTCAAAGATTTGAGAAATTCTGATGGAGTAGCTCGTCAGACGGAGATCGAGGAATTTAGGTTTGACCCTGGTGACGCTTAAGGGAGCAAAAACATCAAATTTAGGTTCATCGTTGACCCGCCCTCTCGTCAAATCACAGCTGGAACAGCCTCCGGCCCCCCCAGTGACCCCGCTGGGAACAGGTGGTGCAGTTAGTGGATGGACCGGGGCTTTTTTGACAGCCCACATTAGCTAAAACGAGTGTTTGACTAAGTGTCGCGACCCTGACTGTGAACTCACGTGCTCGAACTCGGCCTCGGCGGCGGGGCAGGTGGAGGGGTCCTGGCACACACACAGGGGGGTGTTGCTGTCATCGACCTCACACACTTTGCCCTTCTTGCAGTTAAAGTTCAGACAGGGGTCTGCGTGGGGGGGGGGACACACAGAGGCCAAGCCGCTTTGTTAAGAAACACAGAAACTTTCACAAGCTGAGAACGAATAACAGAGTTTTTCTCTGTTCTCAGAGGGGGGTCTGGCATGTAATGGGAATGTCCTATAAGCCGATAATTAGTAAAAACATGCAAAAACAAACGTCTTATTTGTCCCGGTTGGTGTCACCAGGACAGGAAGGTCAGTTTTGCTCCAGAATATAAACAAAATGACACTTTTGAACATCAAAATACCATTTCTTAATGCATAATGTGCAAAGAAAAGGATATAGAATAGTTAAATAGCCAAATATACTTTAATGTTCAGATCCTGGACAGTTTCATTTGACTTTCTGGTAGATCTTTAACTCTTTCATTACCTTGTGTATCATATCTGATACACAGGTTTGATTAACCTACCTACTTCATCGTGCTAATAAAAACTGTAAAATAGAGTAATTTTTTTTTTTTAGGGACAATACATCAAAAACGCATTTGCGATTAGTCAACTTTTAAAAAAAATACAGATAAAAAGTTAAACAAAGAAATTACTTAAAAAGAGAATGACCTGTCCATTGACTTTCATTACATTAGATTGATCATATTTATAGACGTTTATTCTATTTGGCTTTTTTCTTTTGCTAGACATTGATTTAAACCAACATCTTGAAAATAGAGGAAATCTTCCCCATGCTTAACGAGACATCAACTCATCAGGGGTGGGGGTAAGTATAGTAGTTACTTTCCCAGCCTCTTAAACAGGAGGCCAGGGGTTCAAATCCCAGATGGGGATACACATGTATATGTTCTACTTTCTAAGTTGCTTTGAATAAAAGTATCTGCTCGATGCATAAACATCAGGCTTGTAGATGGTGGCAGAAACTGTCGGTGTTCTCATGTTCTGTTGTGACTGACGTCTCGCCTCTCTGTCTCAGAACAGCTCGTCCCTTCACAGCTGCAGCTCAGCCGCCTCCCGAAACCGGGCGGAACGTGTAATCACCGCTGTCTGCCGGCTGGAAGGAGACAGCCTGTTATTACGGCCGCCTGCTCTGCCAGCTCGAGGCTTTGCAGAGCGCCCAGACCTGCGTATAGCCACAGCCAATCAGAGCAAACACCAGTCGCTGAAGGCCTCAGGGCACGTCTGTGCATCCCGAGGTTTGTCTGTCGAAAACCTCCTTTAGAGTCATCTGACAGCAGAAATACAACAACGCTCCCGAATCCCTGCTCTCAAGCCCCGTTTTTGGGTGATTTTAAGACATTTTCCCTTAAGGCGAAGAATCATTTTGACATCCAGAGAGTCGTTTATTTGACATAAATAACAGGGATGTATTATGTAGCTTTTCTATTAAACTGAGATGTTTCCAAGTCAGGCTTATTTTTTTTTAGAAATACACTTTTAACCCATAAATGGGAAAAGAGTGGCCACGGCGTTTTCTCTTCACTGGTGCTGACAAGGGAAAAAGAAGAGGAAAGAGTTGTCTTGCAAATACATTAATTGTTTTTTCTTAAAAGACGACGGATGAAACATTTGGATTGTTTCTACATGAATTGCACTCAATCGGAATGTAATAAGATGGATTCCTTTAGTCTACAACGAACGGTAAATATCTTCAGAGGAGATTTATTGGCACTTAGTACACAAGATTTAATTACCGTAAATAGTTTAAAACGGACATTTCTTAACTGATTTGGATTCGTTTTACAGAAAGATGACCAGTTACCAGGTTTGTTCATGAAATTAGTTTCACGGTTCACTTCAAACCAGGGACGGCTGCGTTGCTTCAGTTTAAAGGCAGCTATAATGAGGAGGCTTTTCTGGTTTTGAACATATAAAGATGTTTACTCTGACGTTTTCTGAAAACTCCCTCCGCTCCTCGTTTGTTTGAAGCTGGGTAAACTCGCTTCGTGGGACGTCGTGGAGAAGATAAACAGCCAAAAGGACTCACTCTCAACAGCAACATCCTCTTCCACGACATCGATGGCCTCGTCGAACTCTCCAACCTCCACCTGCACTGGGTTGGCCCCCACCTCGGGCTCCTGAGGAACAGAGAGGTCAGAGGTCAGAGTCAACCACCTAGTGGGTCATCGGAGAATCTGAAATAAAAAGCGCTCCCCCCCGATAGGTTCAAATCCTCGTTTTATTTCTGCACGATGGCCCTTTGAAGGTACCCAAACTGCGATATCCAACATTAACGGGCATCTGGGTCCACATGTGGTGAAGCTATGAAAAAATGGCCTCCTGGCCAGCTGAGCCAGAGGCTAAAATTAACAGCTGTGGGATCTCTGGTCCCGCTGGACCTCTGGAGCAGGAAACCATAAAACCCTCACATGAAAGCTGAACGTTTTCTGCTTTTTTTTTACAGCCGATTGTGGACGACGTCGTGCTCTTTCCCTAATAAGGGAAGGACGTGGAAAGAGTTTGAACCTGTTGGAAAGAATGACTAAAAGGAGTCAGTCCCTGAGGTTAAGAGGTTAAACCAGCTTTGTCTAAAGAGACACTCGAAGGGAGAAGGTGCTATTTGGGTAAAATAATCAAAATTCTTCAGAGGTTTGAGGGGAGATTTATTTTAAGAGTCCAAAACACCAAAAGCCACTGTTTGAACTGGTTCAACATGGCGGCCGTGTCAGATTTAGACAGGAGGCGCACGCACAGGAAGAGGGAGGGGGGTCTCTACTGCTCCTGGTCATTTTCTTGGTGGTTTGACTCCTATTGAGGCAGATTGGTCAACAGTGAATTGTTCATGGGAAAGTTAAAGCCTTGAGCTCCGACTCAGATCAGATCTGAGCAGCTGCACGGCTCAGAAAGCAGTCGGCCAAATCAAACTCACATGACGGCCCTCGTGCGCTGAAATCCGCGACAAAGGGGCTCACAGGAACGGTGTTTTTAGGTCACTAAGGAGGTCTAAAAAATTACAGCGTTTGCTCTCAGCAAAGGGGATCGCTAACACTCCTTGATCGGGAAAAAAAAGTCACGTCTAGGGGAATTTCTGGTGTGTTGTCCTGTCTTCCTTGATTACCTATTGTGTACACCTGGGGGTCCCTTCCCTCGTGTGTTTAAATAGTCCTAATTTCCCCTTGTCCCGTGCCAGTGTGTTTTCGTGTTTTCGTTCCTCGTCTGGTTCACGCCTCGTAAGAGGGAGTTTTGATTTTGCACTTTATTCACAGTTTTGTTTTTGCCTCGGTCACGCGAGATTTTGATTGAATACTTTGTTCAGCGTCTTGTTTACTTGATTTGATACTTTGTTCATAGTTTTGTCTGCCTTGTTCGAACTTTGTCTTGTCATCCACTCCTTTTGAGTGAGTTTTTGGTTCAATAAAACCTTTTTTGAACGGACCCTCCGCAACTGAGTCCTCCCTGAGATCCACCCTTGTCAAAAAAATCCTCGTCACATCTGAGGAAAGTGTTCTCAAACAAAGCATTTGTTTTTTTTTTAAACGGCCAAACGGGGTTACTCTGGCATCAGTTGGCGCCAAAGGCGGGGCCTGCTGCGGGTTGAGGTGGGAAACGAGGCGGAGAGGCAGCTCCCTGAATAGGTTCTCCCTCCACACGCGAGGAAAAAAAAAAGCTGAAAAATGCGGCACAGACTGGCAGTTTGCGCCGCTCCTCTGGGGAAAACTGTTTGGAGGAGCGGACAAAGCTGGACGTCCAGCAGAAATGGGAAACGGTCGCCTCATCCAGAGGAAATTCCAATGCTGTGACATGATGCTCTGCAGAGCTCTGGATGCTCTGCAGCTGGTGATTGCCTCTCGTTTTATTATTTTTAGTTTTTTTGTTACCATTTTTTTAGAGAAAATCAACTAAAAGAGTCCATCTGACTCTGAAAAAAAGTTGAACCTGTAATCTAAATTGGTCTGTTCATGCTCACCAAACCTTAATATTTAGATGTACACATTTAGGAGACACTTTTTTTGCCATTTAGACATTTGAAAGACTTTGAATCAAACCACCAACCTTTGCATGACCAGGACTCCATCTGTCTGTGTGCTAACTGGGCTGCGAACAATGAGCTTTTGTTGGCAGGTAAACAGGATTTCTGTGCGTTATATACCATAAACATCCTGCCCGGCTTTCACAGCGTCACAGTTCACTCTAGGTGGGATTATGTTACACAGGCCCCTACACACACGTGCCCTTTAACCACCCGCTTTGCACAGACTGTCTTTAACACTGGCTTTAAATCCAAACAGAAGTCACAGAAAGATAATACGGCGTTGTGGCAGAGCGTGATTTGGGAAAGGTGCCACGCGAGCCCTCAATGGAGCTCGTTTTGGTTTTCGCGGAGCAACCGGTGGAACCAGAGCAACATCTGGACTGACCTCATCCACTGCCTCCTCCACCACTGGCTCCTCTGTGACCAGCTCCTCCACAACGGGCTCCTCCTCGGTCTAAAGCACACACACACACACACAAAAACGCACGTGAAGGCAGGAAGTTTGCGCTCGCACAACGGCAGGGAAACACACCACAGATCCTCACGCACACACACACACCGAGCGGGCCTCTAAAAACAAAGCTTTCCTGGATACGGACTCCGCGAGTGGCTGTGAGATTAAACAGAAGGCCTGGGACAGTAAGTCAGACCATCACACAGGGAAGGAGACTCACCGGGGCGGCCATGGCGTGGCCAGCCAGGCACAACAGGAAGACGATCCACACCCTCATCTTCGAAGTCTGAGAAGAGACGCACAGAAAAAGGATTCCATCAGGCCCGACGCCCAGTTTACGCTCACAAGAAGCAAAAGCAGTCGGTTTTTCTTACAGATGAAAAAAAAAAGAATGGAAAAAAGATATTAGAATGACTCCCTTCTTTGACCTTTTTGTTATTTTCAATAAAAAAACACATAATAAATAACACTTATTAATATTAAACCCAATAACTGAGCATCGTTTGATTTTTTAGTGTTATTTCCCTTACAATAGAAAGTGAAAAAGCTACAAACAACCGAAGGTTTAACAATCTTGAGGTAAAGAAATATATGTTTTGTCTTTTTAAAATAATTTGTGCTTCTTTATGTTAAAAACTACTAGGCTGATAATGACGTTATAATTGTGTTTTTACTTTTATGAACTGCTGCATCTGATTTGCTTCTAAAGATGAATAAATCGAATAGATTTTGTTAGATTCAGTTCATGGAATTTAAAGGAAGTTGTCAATAAAATTAGACTGATCGAGGGTTTATCAATAGGTTAAAACCAAAAGTCCGTCTGACTCCAAAAAAAACCCACCCGAAACTGCAATGTTTGGCTTGTGTTTTAATTCAAATCTTGAAATTTTCTCTGTTTTTACTGGAACTTATACTGCATTTATATTTTTTTTTAAAAAAGAAGCAGTGTATTCTAAAATTAAAATAAGCAGGACCACAAAGTTGGAAGTTTTCTTTTGTCAAGCCCCATAATTCAGTATTTTGATTAAGTGGCGTTAAAGAAGAGTCCAAAGACTGCATGTCTAATCACCTCACAGCATTTTCCGGGCATCTGGAAACATGTGGCCCGGCCCTAAACGCCTCCTCAGGCCCTCGCACAGAACGCTCACTGTGGCCTGCGTCTGTAGCACATTGTGCCCAAACTATCTGCGGCTGTTTACGGTTTTGTTCGGAGGATTCCTCCCCAGAACGTCGTGATTTCAAAGGATTTTTTTGTCCCCGCGGAGAGCGTGAATCCGTAAGCGGCTCGCCGGGCGCATTGTTCTGCTTCTTTGGGTGGAAACCGAGGAGTAAACAGCTCCGGCCTTTATGCGCTTCCTCCACGGGAACATTTTTTGCTCCACCTGAGGCGACATGTTTTCACTAGTTTTTCCGCCACACCTCTGTGTGGAAAAAGCAGCCTCAGCAGAAGCTTTTCTCCATAATAGTCATATTATGGCTGGGAGCCCTACGCTTTTACAGATACTTATCGTTAAACAACCATTTTGCATGTTTCTACTCAAAGGTTTGCTGGAACACAGCGTTACTGTAAATATTTCTCACGATTTAAAGGAACATTAGTCATAATTCAAAGGTAATATACAGGCTTCGATTAGATTTCTAAGCGTGCTGTTTACAGAAAGCATGGTTAAATGGTCCGATTGTGTTACTTTTCTGTCGTATGCTGCTCATTTACTTGTTTTACTCGTCACTTACAGGTAAATCCTCCATCCTCCACTCTTAAATGAGCCACAATATCAATCGTGTTACTGTATATTCGCAGTGAAGTGCCTCAACAAATGCAAAAATCATGCTTTTTCATACTTCTTAGCTGGAACACATCATTCCAACAAGCCGAGAAGATTTGAGCATTAAAGTCTGAGAAAATCGATGTAAATTTGCCCCCTTGAGGGCAAAGATGAGTTACGGATCTCTCTGGGTTTTTGGTTTGATTTCTGTTTCCCTTCTCGCTTCGTTTTTTTTCTCATCTGATCTATTTTGTGCTTTAATCTAAGTTTCTGGTGTCTTTTTTGGTCGTTTCTCTATCGTTCTTCTTTTTTGTCGTTTCCTGTTTCTGGTCTTCATCCATAGTCTCCTCAGAGCTTTGACCTTTGCTGTTTCCAATTATTATTTAACCTCCCCTTTATCATTCCATTTGCTCGTCACTTACTCGTCTTTATGTCCAATTCTCTCAATTCTCTCAGCTGTTAAAAATAGGGGCACTGTAGGAGCACATTCATCTCTTCAGGGGTAATTTCCTGATTTTGATACCTTATATGACTAATAAGTGGACTCCAAGGCACATGTTTGTACTTTTACAGGCCCTGAAAGCTGAAAAATAGACAAAATAAAAGGATAAAACAGGAGTACAATCCCAGAGAAAAGTCTTTGGACCCTTAAATTATTAGGCGCTTTCATTGATTTCCCTCGATTTCCCTTCCATCTTATTCCTTCCTTCAGTGTTTGTTTTTCCAGCCTTTTCCATGCTTTTTGTTGTCTTATATGAACAAATCTAACCCGTTCCCTTGCCTGCTAGGTCCTAATTTGAAAACAATATGGTCGGATTTAGTCTGTAAATCTGATTTTTTGGTGTTTAGAAAACCAAAATGTTTGGAAATGTCTTGAACATTATTAAAAAAAACTACCTGTGCCCCCTTATCTTTATTGTGTCTGCTTTGGCTTCGGGAGCCTCAGTTCAAGTTAAAAACAAGAGTTCTTTTTAGGGTCCCGGAGAGCACATGTTGGAAAGCATCCACTCCTTCAGATAGGAACTCGCAAACTTCCTGTTGCGTGTCGTGAGAAAAGCCCCCCTGTCTGGATCCATCTTCTCTCCCCCTCCCGTTGGCCCCGTCTGAGCATCCATTGTGTCAATCTCAATGTAAAAAAAAAAAATCTCTTCCTCTCTTCTTGAAGACTAAATAAGGGCCCCTTTGTTTGGAAACGGACCCTGGCATTGCTCGGTCGTCCCCTTGATGTCTATTATCTCCCGCTTCACCTCCATGAAATCAGCTTTTCCCCCCCAACAGCCTGAATAATCTCCCTGCCGGCAGAGTGCCGGTGGAGCATAGGGGTCACTGTAAGTGTCTCTTTGAGGTCTGGCTGCGAGAACTCCTCAAAACAAGGCCCGTTATCTGCTTCCTTTCGCTTCTTTTCTCAGCTCTCGGGGAAGTTTTTCACGCAGGGCGACGACAATGAAGTGGACCGGCACAGTTAATACATTAATGTTATAGAATATTGAGGTTTACAAAGCAGAGCGAGGCGGGACGGTGGTGTTGTGGTCAGCACCATTGCCTCAAAGCCATAAGGTCCTGGGTTCAAATCCCACGGGGGAACCAGGACCTTTCTGGGTGGAGTCTGCATGTTCTCCTGTGTCTGTGGGTTCTCTCCGGGTTCCTCCCACCCTCCAAAAACATGTATGTTAGCTTGATTGTCCCCTAGGAGTGAGTGTGTGTGGTTGTTGGTCCTTGTGTGTCTCTGTGTGACCCTGTGATGGACTGGCGGACTGTCCAGGGTGTACCCCGCCTCTTGCCCATTTCCCACTGGGATAGGCTCCAGTTCTCCCCATGACTCCATTAGGGACTAAGTGGTAACGATAATGGATGGATGGACAAAGCAGAACGCAGCATGGTTTGGATTCCAGCGCCTCGGTTCAGAGGCCAGCGGAAGACGAACCCCATCGGGCCCGGGTTTTTGGTCATTGAGACCAGTCACGGCCCCCCCGGAGAGAGACGGGACATTCAGACGGCAGCAGTTTGGTTCGCGGCGCTGCAGATCTCAGCTTCGCCTTTTTGGAAATGACTGACATGTTTGCTTTAGGTTTAAAATACTTGTGTGAAACGTGTTTTCTTTCCCCGCTGCTAGCAGCACGATCAGATAGCAGAGCGTGACCGGAGAGCAGCCCTCTCTTTCAGTGACACTTCACAGTGAATAACAACGATTACACAGTGTTTTCTTCATGAAATCTTTTGATCTAAACGCATATAACCCAAAAAAAAGTGTTATTTTCCGGAGTTGAAGCTTCTGTTTGTATTCGTTTTGCTACTATTGTTGCTTCCGATCAACAAAAAGTTGAATAAGCTCAAACATGTTTTCCTTCTAAATACCAGAGAGACATTGTCATTAATTTTTACCCATCAATTAAATATTCACAGGGCTAGTTAGTCAGATTAGTTATTTTTCTGGTTAAAGTTTAGTTTCAGACATTTTTTTAATGGTCAGCTCCTGATTCAGTCATAAAACCAGTAAGAAAAAAACAGCATTTATCTCTAAAAACTTGGTTCTGCTCCTTTAAAGCCTCAAACAACCTGCTGGATGTTTGATAGCAGAACTAATAATTCCACTTTCTGTCACTAAGTGAAGCAGATGGAAGCTAGTCTGATAAATGGAGTCCTAAAATGGAGAAAGAACTGTGCTGCTTTAAAAAGTAGCTAAATTACAGCAGATCTGTTGAAGTCTGAATGCTTTTAATAAAGATCTTTACCTAAGATGGACATTTTGAGCTCCCAAACATCCAGATTTAACCCCCATGTGCTCTGCGGAGCACTGTCAAATTAATCCTAATGTAAACAGGAAGCCAATGCAAGAAGGCTAGATCCAGAATAATGTGCTCTGGTTTCTGTTAAAATAATCTTCCATGAAGTGAAGCAGGAAAAAAGTGACATGACTAATTACTGGAAATAGAGGGTTGCAACAATCCAACCAACCGGGACCAAACAAAACCACGTTGGTTTTACATTTATGAATCTGTTCCAGACCAAATCATGGGGAATGTTAACCTGAGTATGAGCTCTGAGATTTCCATTGATACTACTGACCATTTTAAAAACACTAACAAAGTGTTTTTCTGTCTAAAACAGGCAAGAAGGGGCTGAAGACAACACATCCCACTGGTTGAGAGGGAAGTAGATTGAACTGTCGTCAGCATATAAATGGACTGACAGAGAAAAAAGAAGAGGCCCATGAATGGAGCCAGGTGGCACACCCCATGACAGGTTAGCACAGGAGGAGATAGACAGACCCATCTTCATAAAAGTTGTACTTTATGCAAAAGAGCCTGATTCCCACTAACAGCTCCAACTCCACAATCAACAAAGACCCAAAGCTGCCTTCGACTCAAGTTTATGTGGGACTTTTGATTTAAATGAGGCCTCTTTCCTTTTGGATTATCATGTGGTCGGGCGGACTGATGCTAATAATCAAAGATTAAATCAGTTTCTTGTGACCTGAATGCTGCTTTTAGAAGCATTCCCTTCTCTTCCCAACGGCCCGCTCTTTGTGAGTGTGCAAATAACGTCCAGCTTTGGGTAAAAATGCAGCCTCGGACGTGGAAAATTACAGAAAAACCCTGGCTGGGGGACGCGCGCGGCGACGTCTCCAAAATAACCTCGAAGACAAGGAAACTTCTCTGTGCCTTTGAAAAGCCGAGGTAAAAATAAAAAACGGGATATTTCCAGTAGAAGCTCTTCGTGCGTGTCGCGCACCAGTAAATGTCATCAGAGAGGGAGGAAAAAGAAGGTTTGCGCTGGTGTTTGAGTTGGAGGGACGCGGCGCTGCTACGGTGTTTAAAATGTTCCCGTTTGGTCAGTCGGCTCAGCAGGACGGAGGAGGCTGGACGCTCTGATGTAACAGCAAAGCAAATTATTTTATTTGGAAAGCTGCTCTCATAATCAAACAGGACGGAGGCTAAAAGGGAAACTTCAGGCTCATAAAGAGGCCCCTTTTCCCCCCGCAGAGGTGTTTAATTTGGGTCGGTTAGGTAAGCGAGGGTAAACTTTCTGTGGGGGAAAACAACCTGCGCTGGAACTGTCACCGATTCAGATCTGGGCCCGGCCGGCTTGGAGCCGGAGCCGGAGCCGGAGCCTTTCGTCCTGTTGCTTTTTCCCCCCTTTCGGGGGCTTGAAAGGGGGGACAGATTTAGAGGAATCCTTTCTCCTCCTCCCCGGGTGACATAACAGGCGGGCAAACAGCCCCCGGCCGTCTGCGCGACTACAAACAGAGCGGGCAAACAACGCCGCGCCCCAGCAGACGCAGCAGAAACCTGCAGATTGAGGAGGGATTTGGGTGTTTGCACGCAGCCCCGGGGGGGGGGGCGGGGGGAAGATTAGGAAAAGCTGTGTGGAAGTCTATGAATCTGCGTCCAAACACAATCTCTGCAGGAGCTTCTTCTGTCCCAGGCGTCTGGAAAGAGGACCTCCTGCCTGTGATGGGTTTTGCCCTCTGGTTGACTTGTTTTCGGGGGCTTTGGGGGACCTGACGGTCACTCCAAAGGTCAAACAGGTGCCGGAGCAAAAGCAAAGTGAGGAATGTCTCTGAATAGCTTCAGATGGAGCATTGCTTGCAGCTCAGCTGTGTCTGACGAAACACACGACGAGGCTTGTTGCTCCAGGTTTCTCTTTTCTAAGCCCTATGATTATAGATAATACTGAGGGTTAGAAATATGATGAAGGAGGAGTGATGTTTCTCCAAACCCCCACTAAAGACATTTATACCTATATAGATCAGAAAATATACAGCAAGTTCTACCTAAAATGAACAAGCAGAGCAAACCTTGGATCAGATTTGGGTTTGTGCAGATTGTTTTATAAACTTCGCTGGAAGACTCAAAGAGTCAAATTTGGAAGAAATAACTGGTCTGATTACCATAATATTGGGTTATATATATATATATATATATATATATAGATAGATATAGATAGATAGATAGATAGATAGATAGATAGAT
>JABUIW010029563.1:16751-28923 GCA_013363375.1 Menidia beryllina | reverse complement strand
AAACTAGTCTAAACTTTAAAGAAATACACTCTATACATTGCTAATGTGGTAAATGACTATTCTAGCTGCAAATGTCTGGTTTTTGGTGCAATATCTACATAGGTGTATAGGGGCCCATTTCCAGCAACTATCACTCCAGTGTTCTAATGGGACAATGTGTTTGCTCATTGGCTCAGAAGGCTAACTGATGATTAGAAAACCCTTGTGCAATCATGTTCACACATCTGAAAACAGTTTAGTTCATTTCAGAAGCTACAAAACTGACATTCCTTTGAGCAGATTGAGTTTCTGGAGCATCACATCTGTGGGGTCAATTCAACGCTCAAAATGGCCAAAAAAAGAGAACTTTCATCTGAAACTCGACAGTCTATTCTTGTTCTTAGAAATGAAGGCTATTCCATGCGAAAAATTGCTAAGAAATGGAAGATTTCCTACGACGGTGTGTACTACTCCCTTCAGAAGACAGCACAAACAGGCTCTAACCAGAGTAGAAAAAGAAGTGGGAGGCCGTGTTGCACAACTGAGCAAGAAGATCAGTACATTAGAGTCTTTAGTTTGAGAAACAGACACCTCACAGGTCCCCAACTGGCATCTTCATTAAATAGTAACTGCAAAACACCAGTGTCAACATCTACAGTGAAGAGGCGGCTGCGGGATTCTGGGCTTCAGGGCAGAGTGGCAAAGAAAAAGCCATATCTGAGACTGGCCAGTGAAAGAAAAAGATTAAGATGGGCAAAAGAACACAGACATTGGACAGAGGAAGACTGGAAAAAAGTGTTGTGGACAGATGAATCCAAGTTTGAGGTGTTTGGATCACAAAGAAGAACGTTTGTGAGACACAGAACAAATGAAAAGATGCTGGAAGAATGCCTGACGCCATCTGTTAAGATGGTGGAGGTAATGTGATGGTCTGGGGTTGCTTTGGTGCTGGTAAGGTGGGAGATTTGTACAGGGTAAAAGGGATTCTGAATGAGGAAGGCTATCACTCCATTTTGCAACGCCATGCCATACCCAGTGGACAGCGCTTGATTGGAGCCAATTTCATCCTACAACAGGACAATGACCCTAAACACACCTCCAAATTATTATTATTATAATTATTATTATTATTAAACTATTTAGAGCAGAAGCAGGCAGCTGGTATTCTATCGGTAATGGAGTGGCAGCGCAGTCACCAGATCTGAACCCCATTGAGCTGTTGTGGGAGCAGCTTGACCGTTTGGTACGCAAGAAGTGCCCATCCAACCAATCCAACTTTTGGGAGCTGCTTCTGGAAGCGTGGGATGCAATTTCTCCAGATTACCTCAACAAATTAACAGCTAGAATGCCAAAGTTCTGCAATGCTGTAGTTGCTGCAAATGGAGGATTCTTTGACGAAAGCAAAGTTTGATGTAAAAAAAAACTTTTTTCAAATACAAATCATTATTTCTAACCTTGTTAACATCTTGACTCTATTTTCTATTCATTTCACAACGTATGGTGGTGAATAAGTGTGACTTTTCATGGAAAACACAAAATTTTTTGGGCGACCCCAAAAAACGGTAGTGTATATATATATATATATATAATTATTTAATTTTTTTCTCCCTGCATTAAGATGGCCTCATCTAAAAAACTTGGCAGATAAGTTACCACCTCTTCAAGACTGTGATGTTGGGCTTCTCATTGGATATGACTGTCCAACGGCACTAGCGCCACTTGAAGTAATAATAGGTGGCAAAAATCAACCGTTTTCACAAAGACCAGAACTAGGATGGAGTATATAGGCTCATCAAACCCCCAGCTATATAGACAAGGCAATCAAAGCTTCGTACATCAGCTCACAGTAAAGGAGCAGCCAGTTCCATCGGCAACTGATGTTTTAAGGAAACTTGGAATCTGATTTCATGGAGAGATGTTATGATGAGACATATGTGTCTCAAGATGATGTTAACTTCATACAGTTCCTTAGCAACAACATCACACAGAAGCATGATGGGCATTATGAAATGCCTCTGCCGTTTAAAGGTAGCAGTCCACCTTACCTACCTAGAACAGGAAACTGGCCCAAGTCTGCCTATAATATCTTAAGAGAAAATCAAAGGCTAACAAACAGTACTATCAACGTTACAAGGCATTCATGGAAAAGACCATCCAAAAGGGTGATGCAGAATGTACCTGTAGCACATCTGAAGGAGAGACAGAGTGATACCTCCCGCATCACGGCATCTACCACCCCAGAAAACCAGATAAGTTGAGAGTGTTTTTTGACTGTTAAGCAAAATTTCATGGTGTTTTTCTAAATGACAGTTTGCTAACTGGACCCGATTTAATCAACTCTTTCCTAAGAGTACTATGTCGCTTCAGGAAAGAAACAAAAGTAATAATCTGTGATATTGACAGGATGTTTTACCAATTTTCTGTCACTTCTGAATCAAGAAAGTACTTGAAATTCCTCTGGTGGAAAGGTGGAGACTTGGAGAAGGAGACAAAGGAGTATGAATGGCAGTTTATCTCTTTGGAGCTGCTTCATTTCCTGGATGTGCCAATTTTGGTTTGAAGCATCTGGCACAGCAACACAAAATGAACTATCCCCTTGCATCAACATTCATTGAGAAAAACCTTTATGTGGATGATGGTTTGGTCAGTGTGCCATCAATCGAGGAAGCCAAGAAGCTCATCAATGAGTCACAAGAGTTGTAAAAAAAGGGAGGCTTACGGCTCCATGAATTCAATTCAAATAAAGGAGCTGCTTTAGCCTGCTTAGACCCTTCAGAAAGATCAGCAGGCATTGAACCTCTAGGTTTGGATCCAACTGCTTCAGAGCGTGCACTTAGCATTCAGTGGTTGATAAGAAATGACACATTTATCTTTAACATCGGCTTAAAGACCAACCCTTCAACTGGCCGTGGTTGCTTGTCTGTTATTGCTTCTCTTTATGATCCACTTGGATTCATTGCTCCATTGAGCTTAAGCAGAAAACATATTGTTAAAGAGCTTTTTCACAGAGGCATCGGATGGGATGATCCACTCCCAGAAGATATAAAGCCAAAGTGGGATAAATGAATTAATGGTCTTCTGTTTTTGAAGAAAGTTTTGATTCCGGGATGTTACAACCCTCCTGACTTCCACAACATTGTCGGAGTAGTGCTGCACCATTTTTCTGATGCCAGCTGTGTAGGATATGGTGCATTTTCTTACCTGAATTACAAAATTACAAGTCCGAAGTCCATTGCAGTCTTGTAATGGCAAAGGCAAGGGCTGGACTGTTTTGGCCATTTCACTGTGACAAAAGACTGCAAAGACTACAAAAGATTTGGCCTAATTTTCACATGTCTGAACTCCAGAGCTGTCCATATCGAAATGCTAGAATACTTGTCAACGAACCCATTCATAAATGCCCTAAGATGTTCAATAAGCCTTAGAGGAGCTGTGTGACAACTGCACCGTGATCAGGGCTCTAAACTTGCAGGTGCCAGAAACAAGTTCAAACAAGCATTGAAACAATGTGACACAAAGTTGCTTGAAGTTTTCTTGACTTATAAACAGTATGAATTTGTCTTCAAATCATCCTCTGCCAGTCATGCAGGTGGTGTCTGGGAAAGACAGATCAGAAACGTGTTGGACGCCACCTTTGCGTTCGACTTGATGACGCCGCTATAAGGACATTTCTATATGAGGCAATGGCTATTGTCAACAGTTGCCCATTAACAGTGAATGGAATGAATTATCCTCGAGCACTTGAGCCCATAACACCGAACCACCTCATTATGATGAAATATAAGGCTGCTCTCCCTCCCCCTGGAGTGTTTGTCAAGGAGGACCTATATGCCACAAAGAGGTGGAGGAGAGTGCAGTACCTCATTGAACAATTCTGGTGTAATTGGAAAAGGAAATATTTGTTGAACATTTCCACAAGACAGAAATGGCACTTGTCTCAGCGTAACCTCAAGATAAATTATATTGTCATTATCAAAGATGACAAGCTTCCAAGTTATCAGTGGCAACCAGGATGACGGGTTGAAAATGTTCAAAGCAGCGATGGCTTGGTCCGTCGAGTCAAAGTTTAAGTTGGAGAGAAAAAGCCAAATTCCTCTTCTAAATCCTCGGTTATTAAGAGGCCAATCCAGAAATTTTTTCAAATTTGGGAAAATTGATGAGAACGAACAAGCAACTTTTGCAGTTCATTCATATTTAACCAACATTTCTATGGAGATATATTAATTTCGTAAAGTTCAGAAATCCTGTTTAATTCATTCACTCTTTACGTATTACCTTTTTTGACAGGATTTGGTCGGAGTGTAGATTAATGCTCAAAGTTAAATGTATTTTTTTTATGTGGTACTCATAGAAAAGTGACACATTGTGGTCATTTATAGTTTTGTTTTGAAGGGCGATATTTTCTTCTTTGCGTTATATTTCCTGTTTTACCTACCACGAGATCTTGAAAGAATTAGGAGACATTTTTAACATAGCACCTTCAGAAAGTAGAATGAGGTAAACTTATGAAAATTTGTGTTTTTTGGATTATTTATTGGTTGAAACAGTTCCAACATTTGTATATATTTCTTTTGTGCTAGTTTTCACGGTGTTCATGTCGATAAAAGACGTGATTAAAATGCACCCGTTTGGAACTCCCTGAGTATGGCTGTTTTTACTTCGAGGGGCCGCTACAGATAAACCATTTAAATAACTGAAAGAGAAAACCTGATAGAGCTGAAGTGAACTAACCTTAGAGTCTCCAGTCTACAGTTTGGACTTTCCAGTCCAGCAGAAAGATGTTTCCCTCCTGAATCCTTCAGTCTGTTTCTACTCAGGTCCAGTTCTTTCAGATGGGAGGGGCTGGACTTTAAAGCAAAGGCCACAGCTTCACAGACACTCTCTGACAGTTCACATTCTGCAAGTCTGTGATTAGAAAACATGGAAAGTCAGCTAGAATAAAATCAACACATCCACACTGGAAACACAAAGCCAACACAAACTAACTAAACAGCTGGATGGAAAGAATGTGATGTGAAATGAATGTGATCTGATCAACATTGTTCTTCATCTGTGATTCATCTCTCCTCCTATCACTTTCTTCAGATATTCCTGGCTCTGGAGCTGTGGAGTCTGGATCTGTGATTGGGAGTTTCCTGCTGCCCCCGTGTTCCTGCTCTGCTACTACTCTGCATAGTGTTATTGCTGTCATAATTCCTATCATTATCATTAGTATCAATATCATTGCCATTTTTCATCAATTATATGTGTTGCTGTGTTGGCTGCCTCTCTCTGCTCCCTCTGTCCTTCTCTCGCCCTCTCTCTCTCGCCCTCTCTCTCTTGCCCTCTCTTTCCCTCACCCCCAAACGGCCGAGGCAGATGGCCGCCCACCCTGAGCCATGGTTCTGCTTGAGTTTTCTGCCTGTTAAAAGAAAGTTTTTCCTTGCCTGTGTCGCCTAGTGCTTGCTCATGGTGGGAATTGTTGGGTTTCTGGAATTACCTTCAGAATAGGGTCTGACCTGCTCTGTTTGGAAAGCGCTGTGAGACAACTGTTGTTGTGATGTGGCGCTACATAAATAAAATTGAATTGAAAATTTAATTGAATCATCTCACTTTGATGTGACACAGTTATTCTCTTCAGCCTCTCAGACCTGAGAACTTTAAATGGATTTTAGTCATGATTTGATGTAATTTAGCAAATAAAGAGAGAAACATGCTGTTCCATTTAAAGTTAAGAAATCTCCAGTCTGTCAGTTTGATCTGATCACGTCTTAATGGAAACGCCTTGTTTACATTTTTCTTCAAGCAAAAGTCTGTTTACAGTTGGAAATATGATTTAATTTCTAACCATTATTGTGAATTGTGACTGTTCCACTCAGTTTCTCACGTCTCCATTCATTTCCGATCCCTGATTTCTTAAAGTTCTGATTAATTGGCAGTTTGTCAGGATCCAGAGGTATTACGGTCTTTGATAATTCTTTATCTCGAGATCACTGAATTCCCGTAAATGCTTAGAGAACTAACAAATTATCCACAGCTTTAAATCAGCATGCTGTTAGTTTCCTCTTCCAGTGTGAAGTAAAAAGAGGGCTACATGAAACAAGAACATGTTTCCAGCTCTTCCTTCTCTATCAGAGCTTGTGGCTGCAGCAGGACTCTTCATACCTGAGTTTGTGTGGATCAGCAGCCATCAGCAGCTTCACTCTTGAAGAACAGCTGTCCCCTGAGATCCTACTGCTTGACAGCCTGCAGACACACAGAACAACATAGAAACTCTGAGAACTGCTCTAAAAGAGACGTCATGTAAGTTAATTAATTTACAGATGCTTTGTATTTAGTGTTCTGCTCATGTGCACAGCCGTGTTAAGGCCGGAAGCAGTTAACAAATAGAGCGACAGAGTAGAAAACAAACAACTCTGGCGTCTGTATTGTCTTCTCATTCTGAGCGTTCAGATAAATCCCACAGATGGAGCCTTTACTTCTTCCAAACGGCTCTGCTGTCCATATGTCCATGTCCATACATGACTTGTATGGCTCTAATCCTGAGCTGGGTCTTTTTTCTATCCAAGTGGAAGAAGCTGGTTTCTTATTCCAGTGGACTTTTGATGCCCACGTGCACACATGCGCTGATGACCCGCATCTTTTGTCAAAGGTATTTGACAGCACATATGCTTGTTTTGCCAGTGCCATGTCACAATTCTGGGGTACGAATCCAGCTTGCAGCGATTTCAGCCCGAACACACTTTCAGTTTAAGACTCTCCAGTTACTTCGGCACATTGTGCTGCATTAATTCAACAGATCAACACACTGTTTTTGTTCTTCCTCGGACCTTTTGTATCCTTTTGTCTTTGAATGGTCCTCAGCTTTTGGTTTACTCAAACTGTTATATATATAACACAACAATTTAGCCTTTTAAAATACAAATGAGGATCCCTCTAGGGCGGCACGGTGGTGTGGTGGTTAGCACTGTCGCCTCCCAGCAAGAGGGTTCTGGGTTCGAATCCCGGGGGAACCAGGACCCTTCTGGGTGGAGTTTGCATGTTCTCCCTGTGTCTGCGTGGGTTCTCTCTGGGTTCTCCGGCTTCCTCCCACAGTCCAAAAACCTGCATGTTAGGTTGGTTGGAGATTGGGGAAATTGCCCTTAGGAGTGAATGTGAGTGTGAGTGGTTGTTTGTCCTGTGTGTGGCCCTGCGATGGACTGTCCAGGGTGTACCCTGCCTCTCGCCCGTTGACCACTGGGATAGGCTCCAGTTCCCCCCGCGACCCCATAAGGGAATAAGCGGTATTGATAATGGATGGATGGATGGATCCCTCTACTAATTTAATTCTGCTTCACATCCTTGGTGAATCTTCTTCCACTCTTCAGCTCATGTTTCAGAGCTTCAAACTTCTAGCCAACCCTTTACCTATGACTGTGACACCTGTATTCATCCACAGGATTTCTCCTACAATCTGGTCACAGTTTCACTCTGACACATTGCAATGCTAACAAAGAGCTGAGAATATATGTTTTCTGTTGAAGTATTAAGTATGACATCAATACAACAGAAATGTGGGAAAGGTCCACTAAAACTGCTACCTTGATGGGAGACAAAATAGAAAAAGAGAGTAAAGGAAGAGAAGGAGAAGGTTTTGGGGTCCTGTCAGCTCTTACAGTATGTTCACATGTTGGAGCTGGAAGCTCACACACCTGCAGAGGCTTTCTGCACCATGCACACAACAAGCTGCTGATCTGATTGGTTGACTGGCTTTTTCTCCTGACTGCTGAAAAAACCTGACATCATTCTGCTCTCACAGCTTCACACTGAGAAGGCTGCAGGTTCACAGGAAACTGGATCTTTGCTTTGGTACCAACTGGGTTTATTCACATGGACCTCCAGCTCCCTACTGACCTCAGAGTCTGCAGTTTGTTGTGTGGACTCTGCTGAAGATCCAACAGCTGCTGAACATCTGACTGCTTCAGGTTGTTGTACCGCAGGTCTAGTTTCATCAGATGGGAGGGGTTGGACTTCAGAGCTGAGACCAGAGAAGCACAGCTGGTCTCTGACAGCCTGCAGTATATCAATCTGCATAAAGAATAAAAGATATGAGCTGAAGTGTTTACTATGAAGAAAAGCACAACTTTCAGATCATCATCTTGATATGAACTAAAAACTAAAACATGGAGTCTGACCTCAGAGTCTTCAGTCCACAGAGTGGACTCTGCAGAAAGCTGCTCAGCTCCCTCATCGCACAGTCAGAGATGTTGTTGAAGCTTGTGTCCAGTGCTGTCAGAAGGGAGGGGTTGGACTTCAGAGCTGAGACAAGAGAAGACCAGCTGATTTCTGACAACCTGCTGTTCCAAAACCTGAATAAAGAATAAAAGGTGTGAGCTGAAGCCAACAGGATACAGGTTAATCAGGGTTCCACTAGTCCCATCTGTGACATCATTTAAGCACTTTTCCACTCATACTCACAAACTTGAATTCATGTCCACAGCAGTTAAAACTTCATAGTTGTAGAAATTAGAGTTTAATCACATTGATTTACATTCACAGTTTTTACATTCAGTCTCACAGAAACAGTCCTAACCAGTACATTTACACAGACTCATGTGCATGAGAGAAGAATTTAGTGTTCACATGTTTGTTGACATACATATACGACTACAGATCTACCAGTAGGAATAGGAAACCTTTGACAGTTCTCTGACTCTAGGGGTGGCTGGAATTAGGGGAGTGACTCTGGGACAACAGTGATCACTGTATAGCCTCCTGGAAGTGTTGTGGGTCCAACTAGACCAAACACTGATGAAGGAGGTTCCACCTGATGACCCCACTGACCTGCTGCTCTGCATGGCTCACAGTGTTTAACAAGAATCCTAGTTTATTTGTTGAAATTAAAATATTTACTGAGCCTGGTCCAGCTGTTTGTAGCACAGGTTTTGCTCTGTTAAGTTTGAACATTAAGGGAGATAGATAGATTAGCTGCTGTCTTTGGGAATCGTTTTCCTGAAGCCAAACCAAAGTTTGCTTCAGCTTGAGGTCACAAATAGACGTTCTCTTTCAGGATTGTTTGGTGGACAGAAAATTCATGATTCCATTTCTCACAGTAAGTCTTCCAGGTCTAGAAACACCTAACAACCCCAGGCCATCTCACTACCACCACCATGTTTTACTGTTGGTACCATGTTCTTTTTCTACATTGAGGTGTAACTTTCTGTGATGGAAGCTGTTTTCTACTGAAGTCAGGGATTGGTCATTTCCAGCAGTGTTGGATGGGAGTTTGTTAGTATCAGCTGATTCATGGGCTATTGGTGTTTGGCTGCGCCAAACTGTTGTTACTGTTTCACACACAAATCTTCACTAACTCTGGACCTCTAAAAGCATCAGCCAGTCATTGGAGATCTGTTTCTGTCTGACACATTCACAGTGTTAGCTGCTTATTCAACAAATCATCCATCCAAACTAAATCACTGAAGAAGAAAACACACTTTACCATGAAGAGCAGCACAACTTTCAGCTCATCATCTTGATCTGAACTAACCACTAAAACATGGTGTCTGACCTCAGAGTCTTTAGTCTACAGAGTGGACTCTGCAGAAAGCTGCTCAGCTCCTTCATCACACACTCAGAGATGTTGTTTAGGCTCAGGTCCAGTTCTCTTAGATGGGAGGGGTTGGACTTCAGAGCAGAGACCAGAAAGGCACAGCTGATCTCTGACAAACTGCAGCTCCTCAACCTGAATACAGAGTAAAATACAGGATCTGAAGCCAACAGGATGCAGGTTACTACAGTCAAACAGAAACAGTGAAAGAGAACTCTCATTCACATTAATGACACCAAGATGCTGCTTCAATAAAGACAGAGTGACTAATTCTAGACTAATTATTCCACTTTCAAATAAAACAAACATGTCAGCAGGAATTTGGGAGGAAATGGGAAACAATTCATTCAAATGGAGGTCAAATCCACTATTTGATTGAAGCTTAAAGAAAGAAAAGCATGTTGTGATGTCTAATGTTTGATGGAATAATGGGATCAAACTTCTTTACAGAGCTGACAGAAGCACAACTTGTTACGGTGACTTGTGTTTGTATATAACAGTCACAACAAACATTACAGAGTCTTCTAAAAGCATCTAGAGGTGGACTGACTCCTCAGGTTGATTCATGGAGGCTGTTGGACAAAGTCTCACAGTCAGTGGAATCCCCCCGATCTCCAACAGGAAGCTACAAAGCTGAAGTCAAGGAGAATTCAGAGTGTAAATCTGAGCTAATCTCATAAAGAATTCAAGGATTCTACAAAACAGACAATAGTATTGGAGAGAGATGGTCTGAAAATGTATTTTAAAAAAAATCATCAGAGAAGCCATCTGACCCCAGAGATTTTCCACTCTGCATTTCCTTTATTGCCTAGTTTATTTAGCTGTGAAAATATCCCCCTCCAAGTAAGCAGTTAGATCAGAGCTCACAACTGGGATACTAATATCTTTCAAATAGAAAATGTCTTTGATGTTGAGTTAGAGTTTAGTGACCAAAAAAACAACAACATTTGTTGACTTCCTTATTATCTGAAACCCTTAAGCCTTTCTCATTATTAATTACTGAGATGGTTTGATAGGCAGACCTCTGACACAGCTGTAAGGCCCTTTCACCATGTTCAGAATATCTGCATTTTTATGGGGGGATCAAACCTTCAGCCTGCTGAGTAGATAAGAGAAAATATATGGGACACCTTTAGTCAAAACGTGATTTATGGCCCTTATGTTTCATGATTTATGACCCCTGTGGTCAAAGGTCACCGGAAGAACATGAAAAGGATTAGGGTTAAAAGGTTTTTTATTGATTTATAGGATGGGAATGTTTACTTGTGAGGATGTCTGTTTTTCTTATCGCAGGTGCTGTAAATTGAACAAGATAACTAGTAAAATAAAAAAGGAGTTCAAGGATTGTATTCTTTACCAGTAAAACCAGTGCCAGGTGTCTGTGTGTGTGTGTGTGTGCCTGTGTGTGTGTGTGTGTGTGTGTGTGTGTGTGTGAGTGTGTGTGTGTGTGTGTGTGTGTGTGTGTGTGTGTGTGTGTGTGTGTGTCTGTGTTTGTCAGGATAGCTCACCGCGATGTGAGGAGGGGGCTGGTTTTTCCCCCGCTCCAGAAAGAAGGCCCCCTAACCATGCTGGATTTGTTAAATATACTTCAAACTTTAGCCGCCCAGTTGAATTACTTTAGTAAGTGTCAGCAATTAAGCCTCTCCACGCAGGAAAAGAGACTAATTTCACAAGCCTTTCCATGGCTGGGGGGATGCTGTTATCAAGGGTGGTTTGGGGGTCAAAACGGCTGTAAGAAGGGATCCCTGGATTTTCAACGATGGGGATGTTTACTTGCAATCTTATTTATTGCAGGGCGTAAAAGTTGGGGGGAGGCTGATGAGATTGGCTGGATGTTGGAGGCTGAGGGCCGCTGCTGCTGGAAGGGGAAGAAGGAGGTGGGGCTGGGCTGATGTGAGGGATTCTGTCTGATTCTGATCAACGCTCTCTGCATGTCCCTGGTTCATGTGACCACCACGCTGTTGCTGCTGGTTTGAAACATGTTCATCACGGGGTGAAGCAGACGTAGGGTTGTTTAACTTGTGTGGGGCGGCCAGACAAGCCTCAACTCTGACAATATTTAAATCCAGGCGGAAAATAGTGTTACTTAACTGTTCATTTGACAATTTAATGTATTTTAACCGCACTCTGCACTTTCTATCCATTTAATCAATTATGTTTTTATTTAATCAGTGATTGTTTTATTTAGTCAAACTTACTTTTATTTATTTTATTTTTCTTTATTTTCTGCATTTGAACTCTTTGTAAAGCACTTTCAATTGTCCTGTAAACAAAGTGTGCTATACAAATAAAATTACCCTGCCTTAAATTTAAGTAATCATGCTCAGAGATTATGTTAATACCTAGCCAATAATAACATGTCTTCTGTTTTTGTTTTGTTTTTTTCAAACTCAGAAAATACTTAACGACAACCAAATAAAATACAATGGGATATCAAATCAGGCCAAGTCATGACAGTTTAAAGTATTTTCTTTTCCTGCGTGGAGAGGCTTAATTGCTGACACTTACTAAAGTAATTCCTTCTCTCTGGAGCGGGGGAAAAACCAGCCCCCTCCTCACATCGTGGTGAGCTATCCTAACTCACACACACACACACACACACACACACACACACACACACACACACAC
>JABUIW010029547.1:0-16350 GCA_013363375.1 Menidia beryllina | reverse complement strand
AAAAAAAAAACGGCAAAGAAAAGGTACATGTGATAAGTCTGGGTGTTTTTAGGTGTCTGTTTGTTTAAGTGACTGTATCAGATGGTTGGAGGGAACCTGGGGGAAGAAACTGGGTCCTGATGGATCTGAACCTTCGACCTGATGGGGGGGGGGGTATACCTGGATAGAGGCCATTCAGCAGCAGGAAAAACCTGCTACTCTGCTAGGTCGACTTTGTGAGTCCCTAAAGGCCGACGCTTCTGTAATGGCCAGTTGGCTGGGGGGGGGGGGGGGGGGTGTGTCAGCGTTTTCGAGGCAAGCCCTTACTCGTGTCGAACGCTCGGCCTGCATCGAGGAGCTCGGTTTCAATTCTCCATTAATAATAGAAACATCCTCCTACCGACCTTACCGAAAAACACACAAAAAAAGAAGAAGCTTTTTGCTTTGCTGAGCATTTTTCTGGGGGCCGACGCTGACCTTCCCTTTAGCCTCTAACGGCTAACGCAATCCCCGCCGACCCCAAAGGGCCGTCACGCTAACTCAGTTTAATCTAGATGAGACAATTACGGCTGAAGGACAAACTCGTTTCAGAGCAGACTGATCATACTGGATATGCTGGAAATGGGCTGGAAATTGGCAAAAAATGGGCTGAAAATGGGCTAAAAATGGGCTGAAAATGAGCTGGAAACTGGCAAAAAATCGACTGAAAATGGGATGGAAATTGGCAAGAAAGGGGCTGAAAACGGGCTAAAAATGGGCTGAAAATGGGTTGAAAATGGGCTAAAAATGGGCTGGAAATGGGCAGAAAATGGGCTGAAAATGGGCTAAAAATGGGCTGGAAATGGGCTAAAAATGGGCTGATAATAGGCTAAAAATTGGCAAAAAATGGGCCGGACACGGGCTAAAAATGGGCCAAAAATGGGCTAAAAATGGGCTGGAAATTGTCTAAAAATGGGTTAAAAATGGGCTGGAAATCCAGCTGAGCGTTTAAAGCCTTGGCTTTTCACTGATGTGTTTACTTCTGTGGTGTTTTCCCTCCGGAGGCCTGAGAGAAGGACAGTTTGTGACAACAGTAGCTGAGTTCTCCATTGACTCATCGGTCGTTCCTCATCTCAGCGATGACTCACCGGTGGCTTTCAGCCGTCCGTCTGACCGAATCCCGGCCTGAATCCTGACGACTTGGCGGGATCAGATCAAACATGACAGTGGCCTGACGGTCACAGTGTGTTTACCAGGCTCTTATCTGCTGTTATCCCCGGTACACTGGTCACCCATTGGCCTGTTGGAACTGCTGTGCAACAAACAGATGGACAAAGTTCGCGTGACTGAACAGACCTGTGGGAGAACACGCCCAGACAGCACCGAGTGCAAACTGAAGTCAACACTGGCTCTTTTTTTTTTGTCGTTTTAGTGTAATGAAACGAAGCGTTGCGTCATTCTGTTCGGCTGGAGGCCGGTTGCCCAACGGCAAAGGCGGGATTTCTGTCGGTCAAGCAGTTTCTACAACAGCTCTTCTGAAAGCGAGCGGCTTAACGAGCAGGCGGGACATAATAACCGGCCAGTTTACAGGCTTTGGCCTCTGTAAACAACTAGAATCTGGCTGTTCCTGCAGAACAGCTGTGAGAATGCCAAGTGCTGAATGGAGGAAGAAGGAGAAGAAGCCAAAGAAAAGCTGAAAAAGAGAGAGTGGAAGGAAAAAGGCTGAAGGGAGGAATAATTTTAAAGAGCTGAAAACTAGTGGAAGAAGAAAGGTAAAAGGGTTAGAAGTAGAGTAATGAGTAAAAGGCCATTAAATTATCAAGAAGGTACAAGGAGCTTTGAACCAGCAACTTCTGGATGTGCAGTCAAAGGCTCTACCACTGAGTTATACCACTGGGCTATACCACCGGGCTATACCACTCAGCTATACCACTGGGCTATACCACTGGGTTATACCATTGAGCTATACCACTGAGCCATACCATTAGGCTATACCACTGGGATATACCACTGGGCTGTACCACAGGCCGAAAGGCTGCACAGGAATACCTAGAAAAATCTGAAGGGGGTGAAATGCCAGTGACCAGCAGATGGAGCCATGTTTTTTACTCCAAAAATTAAAATTAAAAGCAGAAAAAGTTAAATAACTTAAAAAGTTAAAAAGATTTAAACACCAAAAGTCAAAGCTGCATAGTCCTGAGATAGCTGGACATTTTTGATGCCTTATTTGTTGAAAACTGTGGGCGTAGTTAGACGCACAAGAAGTGAAACAATGCCAGTAGGCATTCTCACAATAAGCCCGTCCCGTTCCCCAGTTCCAAGAAGCCGTCTTTCCACTTCCCAAACCTGCACACATCGGTGAGACCAGCTTCATTCAGGCTAATTAGGCCACACGCCCCGGTGAAAAGGCAGAGAAAAATCCCTGAGCCCCGTTCAGCTCCGTGCCTCTGCTCTTCCCACGCTCCGCTCTGCCCGGGCTCGCCTCACAGCAAAACTATGCTGCCTCTCTGAACCACTTCCAGACTCGGTTAGGTCACGGTGGAGTCACCCCGCGATGCCTCCACCGGCACCAGGTGCCGTCTGAGCGTTTTCATTATGTGGCAGGGTCATCCTGATACTAACATTTTCAACTGGATACCGATACTCAGGAGAATATTCAATACCCGATACCATTTTGGATACCACAAAGATAAAAACAAAGACCCCAAAATTTAACTTAAATTTGACAGGTTAGTGTCTTTGCTTTCAAACTGACTTATTACTGATGTTATCGTGGCCGGTGGCCCGTATTAATGACCCTAATCCTAACCCTAATCCTCCAGCCTTCACAATTGTGAGAAATAAATATTTTTTGGTTAAACTTGTTTGGACTTATCGGACAAACCTATTTAACATCCACTATTTTAACATAATATTATGTATAGAGTTTAATTCAGTGTTTGCAAGATTAATTTAACTATTTTTAAATTAATGTCTATATTGCCATGAAGCAATTAGGATTTTCTTGCCTGGGGTCTTCCTGTTGGTGACCTAATCAAAATGGCCGACTTGGATGTGGGCAGGGACTGGATATCCATCCTTGGCTTCCTGCAGTCCGGACTTGATTAATGTTGGCGTGTTATTATTAGCCATTAGCCACAGCTAGCAACTCAAGGCTAACATCATGCTAGCAATTCAAGGCTAATGATCATAAACAATAATGATCATAAACTCAAAAGGAGTTTGAGTTTTTCCAGTGAGGTCTTTGTGGCAGGAAAGATGCTCCATTTATGGCTTTTGCTGCGCTTAAAGCTGCATCTTTTTTTTCTTTAAACCACTTCCACCTTTCCTACGACAGCCCACTGAGATAAGTAAAAATTTTAAGTTTAAAGTTTCTGTGTGTAATGGAGAGTTTCAGGCTTAGGCTCTAAATCAATAACAAACGGTTCCTTCCACACAAATATTTTGAAAAATTTGTAATAGATCGAGTAAACTTCAAGGACCATTTATTCTTAAATGACAAAAAAAAATATCTGACGTATACAACCCCTAACCTTAAGGAGGAACTTGGCTCATTCCATATTAGCATGCACTGTGAGGGCTCCGTTTTTAAAAAGGCACCAATCAAACATGGTCACTTGCACTATGGGAGGTTTTTGTGCTCTGACCTGATAAAGAAAAAAGCCCGTTTCTGAACGTCTTTGCAAAGGACGTGGTGCATGAGCAGGTAAACTTCAAGCACAACAACCAACAGCCAGCACCGTTCAGAAACGTGTCACATTTCCACTTAGTTGGAGTTATTTTTCCAGTTCAACCCCCCTCAGGTCTAACTTTACATCAATCTGTGACTCTCAGATTATCTATTAACACACAAAAAAAAACACTGATCTAGTTATTATTGAAGATTACATTGCAAATATAAATTGTACAATTCGAAAACTGATGTTAAACTTCAGGAAAAACAAAGTTATAAAACAACTGTACACATTGAAATGCAGTCATGCGGATTTTTTGTACACAAGCACGGCCTAAACTACCCATAAATACGGTGATATACATATTTATACGCATGATAAACACATTCACGTGGAAGTTTTGGGGCAGGTAAAGTGAGAAAACCGCTGTAGAAACTGCACCGACTGAACAAACCCACTTAATTTGCATTCAGGTTTCCAGATGAGCTGCTTCAGGGGATCCGACTGCAGCAAAAAACCCAGTTGTGGCCTTTGTGGTTTAGGTACCTTTTCCCCTGTTTACGTCTTTCTCACAGCCTTTTCGTAGACTTTGTTGCTACCGTTTTTCCCAGCTCCCACTCACATCTCGCAGATTCTACTATGAGTTCAAATCCAAGTCTGCTTCAAACACTAAAAAGTGTTTGATTCTAAATATCAAGGTGTTAGAGAGGATGTTTGCATTGCTTTCTCTGTTGGGTTCTGTGTAATGTGTCAGGAGGTGGTTGGAATCATTGGGAAACCCGGTGCAGGACGACCTTTGTTTGTGCTATGACTATGTAAACACCGAACACACCAAAAGAAACAGTAGACTCTCTTCTTTCATCAGGAAAAATAAAATTGTTTCTAGCTTATTCCGTTCTTCCTCGACTTGCGTCTCACCGGCGACATGTTCTCTCATAGCCAACCGTTACCTTTTTCTTATTTGCCTACAGTCTATGCTCATCTCCCATCAAAAGTGGCACTGCCCCCTAGAGGGTCAATTTGTTACTACATACTCTGTCTAGAAGCCTGATATTTACGGACAAGCTTTAGCAGATCGTCTCCCAGCCACTCTCGTTGAAAAACATAGACGTCTATAGACGTCTTTGGCAGCCAATGAGTTAATGAGGATCAATGGCAGTTTTTCACACAATTAAGTATCTAACAGGAGCTTTCCACTGACTCATGTCAGAGCACACTCACTGGATACTCTCTCTGAGATAAGATAAGAAACCCTTTGCCTCTCTGGTAGTTTAAAGGAGTCACCTACCGGCACTTTCCAGGCAGCGCCGAGAAGGAATGCTATTGCTAACACGACAGTCGGGAATAAGGGGAGTCTGTCTGCTTTCAAAGCCCGACTTGCCATTGTTTTCAAAGTTTAAACGGTGACTCCTCAAACACCGGGGGAATAAGGATCTGTCGCCGGTGAGACAAAAGTAATGAGGAGGAGAAAAGAGGAAGGAAAGAGGACAGACAGGAAGAGAAACGTGGGGTAGAGATCTGCTGAGTTGGTGGGATGTTGTGGGGATGAATGGAGGCTGTGAGAGATTTAACTCTACTGGTTGTTCCTGCTTCTGCTGAGTGTTTATTGTTTTTTTTTCTGTGGTTGTGTTTTTAGCCATGGGCCTGACTGCAGTTTTGGGAAGTCTGGTGCTTTTCCTCTGGATCTGCTCAGGATCCGTCCAAGGGGATGGAGGGGACACCGATTTGTTCTCCATGCCAAAAACAGGTATATACACACACACACTCACACACACACACACACAGCTGACATTTGCCATCTTAAGCTCACAGCTTCGTGTGGAAGCTTTTGAGCGCTCTCTTGTGGGAAAAAACTAAACTGTAGTGAGTTTGAGGCACTACCAGTCAGAGCTAACAAAACCAAATCCCCCCAACCTCCAGTTAAGCTCCAGGAGGTCTCTGAATTTCCCAATGCAATCCATTCCTTCCACCAAACTACCATAAAAAAGGAGGAAAAAATGGACTCAGTCTTTTGGAAACTTCAGTCTAAATTTGCCTGTATCAATTAAATATCTTTTACCTTTTTAAGGCCACTTTGCAAAAACAGCTTCTCTTTTAACCCCTCATTATTTAAATGTAAGCAGGCCTATTGTTAAAAAAAAATCAAAATGTGGAATAAATGGCATTTTCAGTGGAACTATTTTTGCTGTTTAGAGCAGATGTCACAAACTCTGCTAGAATAAAGCAAGAAAACAGTTTACCTTCTTAATCGAGAACTTAAAATAAAAAGACTGATCAACCTTTTTCTCAAACACAGTCGTTCAAGTGCTTTGGTGCAAAATTGTTCATTTAATTTAACAACAATCATCCAAAAATGAATTAAATAAACCTGAACAAGCCTGTGTGTGCAGCATATCACCACAAGAGGGCGCACAGCTACTTTGAACCATGAACAGAATCAGAATCAGGTTGTTTTGGGTATATATATTTCCCCTTTAGTCCAGTCAAATCTTCTGTAAAGCAGAATGCTGGGGTTAGGAGTGGCTGGGTTTCCGGGGATAGCTTAAGCAAATTCTGTTGCCATAATGCCAAACACGACAAGGGAAAAAATAAATAAAAATTAATTAATTAATTAATTAATTAAAAAAATAAAGCAAACCCCTGCTCTGCCTCTGTGTGTGTTTCCAGAGAACTGCACCAACTACAAGCGGCAGTTCAAGAGGACCTTCTCGGTCCCGGGGGACGTGGCCATGCTCAACAGCACCCTGGTCTCCCCAGACGTCTTCGACTTCAGGACCGTCCCCCACAACATCACCTGGTACAACGCCAGGACCAAAACACAGATGAGCAACGAGACGGGGAGGATCCTGGTCGTCCAAGAGACCCTGTGGTTCCTCAACGTCACTATGGACGACAACGGGGAGTATGTGACCATACTGAGGTGAGAAAAACAGAATCAAAGCCAAACTTGTTGCTCCGCTTTCTCCTACTTTGGCAGAAGTTTGTTATTAAGACACTCCCGATTAAATAGCAGGCTCGAAACTTTGAGACAAGTTTTTTTTTCCAATAATAACTCTAAAAATGACCAGAAAAGACCAGAAAGTAGCATTAATAAACACAACTTTATATATTGTATTCTAACAATACAACAGTTTGAGGGTAAGTAAAGATATAAAGACAATAATGGAAGACTAAACTCTTACACCCAAACAATTTCATTCATCTTTGATACTATTCAAGTGCTTTTTAATCAAATTCTGTGAGAATTTCTTCATAAAAAAGCCACAGATTGAGCCTTCTGTGGATCACACAGTTCAGAAGCGTTCAAAAGGCTTCGGATAAACACAGTCGTATGTAAACATCCGATAAGATAAGACCCGAAACTCTGGCTTTGCTTTGCAACATGTGGGTTTTTCTGGACATGGAGGAAAACCCAGAGCTGCCTGCCTGAGCCACCACCGAAATACGTGTGTGACGGCATCACATCCTGTGGGTTTCTAAGCGTCATCCCAACAGCCCCGAGGGCCAAACTCCCATCAGATCCGCCATTCCTGCTATAAAAATGTGGTTTCTGCTCAAAAAGAACAACAAGACTGAAGAATTTTCACAACAAATTGTGTGAAATTTTAAATTAAAGGGGACATATTACCGTATGCAAAACCAAGTTTTTAATAATTTGATTATGTACATTTGGGACTGTGGAGGGCCTATCAGCAGGAAAAGTGTGGAAAAAAAATGACTCAGTCATGTTTTTGTGGGCTGCCTCAATCTCAGTACAGGAGATAAATCAGGAGGTTTCAGGAGTGGGTAGTTTCTGACGTCATTAGCTCTAGCTCATTATAATATTCCAGCCTTTCACCTGCATGTTGCCCCCCACCTCAGCTTACTCCGCCTGTCTGTGGCAGACGTCGTGGTAGCGTGAGCGTTAGCATGGTAGCGTTAGCATGGTAGCGTTAGTATGGTAGTGTTAACATGCCGACGTGGGCACACCTCCCGGAAGAAGTGGGTGGATTGCCTGTGTCTCATTTGCATTTAAAGAGACAGGCACTCCAAAGCGAGCGCTCTGAACGGGGCTGTTTTGGCAGGGGGACTGAACTGCTATTGGGCTTCATCCTTATGGGATTTTGACCAAAGCTTGTCACAGACATTACATTAGGACACCAGGGAACTAGTTCAACTTGTTGAAATAGGGAATAATATGTCTCCTTTAAATGAGAAAACAGCTGAATTCAAATGTCATTTCCTCTATGAATGAGGGCCGAAAGGCACAGAGGCGGACTTGTAACCTGCCGATCGGGCCACTTACGGCGTCACTTCTCCTTTCAGGACACCCTCTCGCTGCTACATGCAGTCCACCCTGCTGGTGGTGGAGCTGCCAGCTGCTGGACAGTGCGAACGGCCACGGAAAGCCTATCAGACTCTCACCAAAGGAGCGTCGGACATGCTGAGCTGCCCCCTGCAGGACGTCATCACCAAACTGGACAGTTACAACATCCCCTCCAGCACCAGCTGGTTCAGGGTGAGTCAGTTCTGATAGTTGTTAACCCGATTCTTTAGTTGGAAACCTGAGAGTAAACCAGAGTAGATCAAAAGTTTAAAAAAATACATTTACTGGTCACAGTTAAGTGTATCAGGTGGGCTCTAACAGACAAAAACCTCTCTCTGGGTCTCAGTGGGCAAAGAGCCCTGAGGTCTGGGTGATGGGCATTATCTCCTGGGCTCGATCCGCCTCCTCAAAGGAGGACTGGACACAACCAAGTCCTATTGGCCAGTTACCTCTGGGCATGAACAGGCCAGGTCCTAATTCATGCAGATGACAGGAATGTGGTAACAAATGGTGTGTGTTTGTGTGTTGACACACACACACAGAGAAAGATAAAGAGAGAAAAGAGAGTCTGTGGACACAGACAGAGACTTTAACACAAAATATAGTTATAAAAGAAAATAAAACAATCAGTAATTTACATAGATCATGTGATAGCATACAATGCTAACATAGTGTAACTTTTGTGTTTCCTAATCTAGGGTTGCGAGCCCATATTTAAGGACTCGGATGAGACGGACAGGTTCAGCTACAGAGACAAGACCAAAATGACCGTGAAGAGCGTCGGATTTCAAGACGGCGGCACCTACACCTGCACGCTGAGCTTCCAGCTGGGCGGGGTCACGGGCTCCGTGTCAGAGACCATAGAGGCCACCGTGGAAGGTCAGAGCAGAGGGTCACGTGCTATTAGCCGTGCACACCCGGGACGCATTGCTCTAGTGACCATCAGAAATCCACCTCACGTCACCTCTGGAGCATAAAGAAGACTCCACTCAAAGTCTAATCCAAAGCGTCTGCTGGCTTTGTCATTAAGGGAAAAATTTAGCAGCCATTCCATTTAATCATCTCTCTTTTTTAGTAGCGTTAGGCTTCTCTTTTAACCGCACTTTATTTAAATGTCAGCAGGCATATTTTTTTTTTAATCATAAATGTGGAATAAATGGTATTTTCAGTGGGACTGTTTTGCTGTTTAAAGCAGATGTCACAAATTCTGCTAGAATAAAGCTAAAAAAATAGATTACCTTCTTATTCATGAACTTAAAATAAAAAGACTTATGAAACTTTTTCTCCAACACAGCCGTTCAAGTGCTGTGGCGCTAAATTGTTCATTTAATATAACAACAATCATCCAAAAATGAGTTTGTCGTCATGTCTAGATCGTCAGAAATAAACCAACTGTTTATGCCGTTAGCTCTGAAAGGGATGTAGTTCATACGTGTTGTTTTTGCTATTTTAATCTCGTGTCCAAAGGCTCTCAGGCCTCATTCAAAATGAAATAATGCACCTCTACATGCAGCTTTACTCTGAGTTCGACTAAACCTCGGTTTGTGTTTTTTCCTTTTCTTTACAGACGAGTATTACAAAGTTCCACAACTGCACGAACCAGCAAATGGGACCGTCAAAGCAGAGATGGGTACGCTCAGCCTGTAGCCTGTTCTCGGGGCGCCGGGCGGCCATTTTGAAATGCTTACAGCTAAAACTAATTTGAAAAAAAGCACAGTTTGTATTGAGATATGTTCCTAGGAGTTGTCTGCTGACATTTTAGGCTTCAGTAAGAACAGGTTGTGTTTTTTTTCCCCTTCCTTTTGAATTTAGGCTCCAATCTAACCAAGAAGTGCCTCATATATGTGCTGGGCACTGGGAGGCCGTTTATCGACATCCTCTGGAAGGTTAAAGATGAGTTTATCCTGGAAAAAAACTCATCCAGCCACATCTACACATCAGATCAGCGGTCAGAACCGTCATTTCTCCGTATAACTCGGCTATCTCCCGCCGACTTCCTCTCATATTCCGTCCCTCATCCTCTATTTACAGCTGGTGGAAGGACAACAGCAGCGAAGGCCTGTGGTCCGAGCGGCTGCTGACCATCACCGATCTGAGGGCCGAGGATCTCCACCTCAACTACACCTGCCAGGCGCACAGCTCCAAGGGCACCCCGGAGGGATACTTCACCCTGCTGCCGACAGGTAAAACCGGCCGGAGAATGGAGGGAGAGGGCTGGTCAGATTGTTTTACAACACAAAGCCGTGTGAGCTTTGGAGAATCTGTTCAAAGCGTTGTGAGCCTGCTCGTTCTTGTCACAAGGGTGGATCTTAGGGAGGACTCAGTCGCGGAGATTGGTGAAAACAGGGTTTATTGTAACAAAAACACACTCAAAAAGAGTGGATGTCCAGACAAAGTTCAAAACAAGGCTGTGACAAAACTACGAACAAAGTATCAAATCAAGATTAACCAGACTGTGAACACAAAGTATCAAATAAAGTAAACAAGGCTATGGCAAAGTATCAAATAAAGATTAACAAAACTGTGGCAAGGCTGTGACAAAAACATGGCTATGCCAATAAAGTAAATAAGACTATGGCATGGCTGTGACAAAAATCAAACCTTATGTGGCGAAGGGGGGCGAAAAGACGAAATGACGAAAACGCACTGGCACAGGACATGGGAAACGAGGACTATTTAAACACATGAGGGAGGGGAACCCCAGGTGAACACAATAGGTAATCAAGACATGACGAGACACCAGACATTCCCCCAGACGTGACAGTTCTGTCACAACTCGATCACTCTGGTCATCAATGGATTGTCGTCTAGAAGTGCCTTCACCACGCTTAAGACAATCCAGACTGTTTGCATGTGTCGTTCCAAGATGGTGGAATGACCTACCAAGCGCCACAAGAACACTAGAGTCCCTGTCTGTCTTCAAGAAACTCTTGAAGACCTCTTCACCTCTTCAAAGAGCATCTCCTATCATAATCCTAACCCATACCTCTACCCCCCCCACAACTCCTTCTGTAGTCCCTCTACCTCTATCTCTATCTCACCACTGACTTTGATCAGTGTTTCTCCTCTGTATAGCTTATTGTCATAGTGATGATAAATGTAATATTGTGTCTACTCTGTAAGTCGCTTTGGATAAAAGCATCTGCCAAATGCATAAACATAAACACAGTTCTGTGGAGATTCAACCTGTTTTAGAGGCCGCCGTCTGATAAGGAAAACATTTTTCTGTAAAGTATAGAATACTTCTGATGCCAGTGTGGTTCATCCCTCCAGACCCAGACGCCATGACCCCCATTGGGTTTGTTTTCGGGAGCATGATGGTGCTGTTTGTCATCAGTGTGGCCGTCTACTACAGCTTTAGGATCGACATCGTGCTTTGGTTCAGGAGGGCTTGTCCCGTCCTCTACACCAATAAAGGTAAGGCTCCGTTTAACTGGAGGGCCAAACGCCGTGCGATGGAAAAACCCCCCTGTGGCGTCATCTATTCAAGTCCACAGAGCTCGGTGGAACTCAGAAACTGTAGCTCTACCTCACACTCAACCGCACACGTCTACAGCGACACAAACAAAGGAAATCAGCTCACCACAGGCAGCCTGCTGCATTTCTGATAAACTGGCCTGGGCTAGTTTGAAACAAGAACCCACATTTGGAGCAGTGAATGAACTAGGGTTGTCACGATACTAACATTTTCACCTCCATACCGATACTCAGGAGAATATTCTATACCATTTTTGATACCACAAGGATAAAAACAAAGACCCCAAAATATAACTGAATTTTGACAGGTTATTGTCTTTGGTTTCAAACTTCAAACTGACCTATTACTGATGTTATGGTGGCCGGTGGACCACATTAATGACCCTAACCCTGACCCTAACCCTCCAGCCTTCATAATAGTGAGGAATAAATATTTTTTGGTTAAACTTGTTTGGACTTATTGTAAAAACCTATTTAACATACACTATTTTAACATAATATTATGTATAGACTTCATTTCACTATTTTTAAATTAATGTCTATATTGCCATGAAGCAATTAGGATTTTCTTGCCTGGGATCTTCGTATTGGTGACCTTATCAAAATGGCCGACTTGGATGTGGGGGAGTTGGATATCCATCCTTGGCGTCTGCAGCCAGACGGACTTGATTAATGTTGGTGTGTTATTATTAGCCATTAGCCTCAGCTAGCAATTCAAGGCTAACGCTCCGTTAATGATCATAAACAACGTAAATAAATAAATAAGAGAGAAGGGGCATCGTTTCCAGATTACAATGTTTTAGTATCGATACCTTTGACAACCCTAGAATGAACATTTCACTAAAATCCTGTTGGCATCAATGTCCTCAAAAAGCTTTAATAACTCATTTTAAAGAGATCTGTGATAAAAAAACAATCCAGACAGAAGAAAATCCTCTTTCTTTCAGGGTGTGGAATAGAAATCCCGACACCAAGAGCTCAGACGGGGGTTTGCAGATGTTCATCTCACTCAAACTGCACGTGGCCACAAACGCTTTTTTCACGATTTCAAACGTAGGCTTTACCTAATGGTTTCCTCTCTGAATAGCGAGTGGTTTACATTCAGTCACACAGCTCGGCTACACGAGCGATTAGATCAGCTCGGTGACGGCTGGTGGTTAGCTTGCTAGCTAGTTTTGGTTTGGGCAGATTAGGGGCCCGTGTGACTCCTCTATGTGTGCAGATCTGGACGGTAAAGAGTAAATAAAAACATGTAAATATGAGACATGGGCGTGCATGTCAGATTTCTGGATGTCAATACAAGCTGTGAATATTTTCATTGGCAGATGAAAAGTTTTAAAAAAAAAGGTTCATTAAAACTGTACATTCTTGATAAAAGACACTTTTGGGAGATCGATGGAAAAGTGTTTAAATACGGGTGGTATTTTTGGACCGGTTGTATAAAAATGTAGATATTTAGGTTGTTTTATGCACAGTGGTGGTCTAGACTGGATTAAAGCTTGACTATACATTTAAAAAATAATTATTTAATTCTAAAAAGGTTATTTGTGTGAATACGTGCTACTATACACATTTCATTGTCCATTTAATTTGAATGCGTGGCCAACATGCCAAGAAAGAACTAATTAAAGTAAAAAAAATTTACAGACATTTACAAATTTAGGACACTGAGAATTTGACAGAAACAAATTTTAAGGCATTTTATTGAAATCTAAAGTCTCAGGTTTAAAAAAAGAATGACAAAAAGAATGGCTGTAAATCATGAACCCGCCTGAAAATGGAAAACCCAATGTCCTTGAAGTTTTGCTAGCTGGTTGTCTAAAATGTTTTTGGGTTTTATGCAGATAAAATGTTGATCTAAAGAGGTGGGATTATTCTGAGCAAACCATAGAAGTGTTTTCAGCTGTTAAGAGACTCAAAGGACGGGAGGAAGCTGATTAAAACATTTCCACCTAAATCTAAAGTCGCAGGTTTAAAGAAAAAAGAATCAATCAACGTGACTCCTCTGTGTGTGCAGATCTGGACGGGAAGCGGTACGATGCCTACGTGGCTTACCCTCAGCCCGGAGCGATGGGATTCACAGAGGAGGTGGAGAGGTTCGCCCTGCAGACACTCCCGCAGGTGTTGGAGAAGGCCTGCGGCTACAAGCTCTTCATAGCCGGCCGGGACAGCCTGCCTGGGCTCTGTAGGTCCCCCAAAAACACACACCGCATCACACGGTTAACCCTGAATCACACTCCAGGAGGAAACAGTATCAGGCTCTACGTACAACCTAGGGCACATGAGAGGTCATCGTAATTTATCTATATATTAATCAGCTTAGTTTTCTGTTTTTTGCTTAACTTGTTTGACTTGTTTTGAACATAAGTGAGAGTGCAAATACAAAACTGAGCAGCTGAATCATCACGGAGCGCGAGCAGCTCTGTAAAAGCAGACGTCGGGAGAGTTAACACAGGAGGAAAGACATCAGAAATGAGCTTACAGAAGCAGCTGTTGCCGCCCATCGATCTGGGAAGTGTTTTAGGCCGTTTTCAAACTATTTGGAGTCCATCATTTTACAGAAAGAAAGCCTGTTTAAGGCTTGAAAACATTCAGAGGCAGCTGTTAATCATCCCAGGAGTCGATCCCGGCCTATCAGAGCATGTGTTAAAGTCTAAAGTTATTTATCTCCTTACTTAGTTGTCAGACTCATGTTGAACAGGGATTTACTCTGACAAAAACTTAATGGTTAGGACACAGACCTGTGGGTTAGCGGATGCTAATGCTAATGCTCGTGTGGGATCAGACTGGATCTGGAATCTGGATCTGCATTTTCTCCTGCCGGCCGATACGCATTTTTTTGCAAATATCGGATCTGGACCAGTCTAGCGAAGACCACTGTCGTTTAGGGGTGACAACAAAGTTGTAAAGAGGAGAAAAAGATTCCTCCACAATGACCGAAAAATGATGATAGAAATCACGTGGACAGGAAACACGTTCATCTCAGGATACACTGATTAACAGAACCTGACGGATCTTTTGACTAAGAGAGGGGTGGGCAACTCCGGGCCTCGAGAGCCACTTTCCTGCAGGTTTAAGAGGTTTCCCTGGTTCTACACACCTGATTCACATCAACACAACATCAGCAGTCCTGTTCAGAGCTGAAGCACCTTCAGAATTCAATTCAATTCAATTTTATTTATATAGCGCCACATCACAACAACAGTTGTCTCACAGCGTTTTCCAAACAGAGCAGGTCAGACCCTACTCTGAAGTTATTTACTGAAACCCAACAATTCCCACCATGAGCAAGCACTAGGCGACACAGGCAAGGAAAAACTTCCTTTTAACAGGCAGAAACCTCGAGCAGAACCATGGCTCAGGGTGGGCGGCCATCTGCCTCGGCCGGTTGGGGGTGAGGGAAAGAGAGGGCAAGAGAGAGAGAGAGAAGGACAGAGGGAGCAGAGAGAAGAGATCAGTTTGATGTGAATCAGGTGTGCAGAAGCTGGGAAACCTCTAAAACCGGTGGTTGCCCACCCCTGGACTAAGACTTAGTGGCCGGGCGGGTTCAGCTCCAGGTTTTAACAGAGGCCTTCGCTTCCCCCTGCAGCCGTGGTGGACTGCGTGGAGGAGAACATTCAGGCCAGCCGCCGCTTCCTCCTGCTCTACGGCGCCTCCACCTTCGCCAGCAGGAGGCAGGCCAGCAGCAACAACAACAACGTCTGTAAGGACGGCAGCGGGGACGGGGACGAGGGCCGTCCGGACAGCAGGCAGCAGATGGAGTGTGTGGCGGCCATGCACAGGGCGCTGCTGGAGGGGTCACTAAAGGTCAGGGAGCACCCCCACAAACCCCCATAACCCCAAACACTACCCACTGTGCTCCTAAACAGCCAAAACAGTGAACAGATCTAAAGAGAAGACAGATATCAGACTATGGGTCATTTAAAAAGTTCATATGTATCACCTTTATACAATATAAAAAACCTGTTTACTTATTAAAATGACGGAATTTATTTCTTTATTTATTTTATATTTATTTTACATATTTATTTTATATATTTTATCTCTATCTTTATCATTTCTGAATGTTTTTTCTTTAAAAAACATTTTAGATATAGGCTGCAAATCATGTTAAAATTAGTGGTCCCTTGTGGTTCCTTGGTTATGCATCTGAGCCCTAACAAAGCTCTAAACCAGGGGTGTCAAACTCAAAAACACAGTGGGCCAAAATTTAAAACCTGAACAAAGCTGGGGTGCCTAGTTTGAACAAATGAACCTTTTAATATGGAACAAAACTATTTCGCTTTAACATTGAATATGGAACAAGCAACTCTCATTACATTATATATAACTTAATAGTGGAGACATGCAAAATCAAATTTCAAATAAAAAAAACTCATAAATGGCATTAATTTATGAAATAAGATTTTAAAACATTTTTCTCTTCGCAGCCTTCTGAATTAAACATCAAAATTAAATTTTCTTGTCCAGAAAGCTCCTGTTTCCTGCCTTTCTTTTGGTCATTTTTGGGAAGTTTAGCACAGTGACAGCTGTAGTGTGTAGCTACTGTCACAGAGGAGTTTCTGGGTCCTGTCCTGAACAGCAGCAGGGCATTATGGGAGTTGTAGTATGAGCGGTTAATGCACAGTATAATATTGTCTCGCGGGCCAAATATAATTACAACGCGGGCCAGAGTTTGACACCCCCGCTCTAAATGTTAACCCATAGCTTAAAATAACCCCCAGTCTCATCGTCTTGATCTCACGCACAGGAAACCTGAAGCTGTTCGGTTTCCTGAGCTGACTGTAGTTTATCCGTCTCATTATTTCCTTTTCTCGGCTTTCGCCTGCCATGACCTGACCCCGTTTCAGTGGCATACAGTTTCCTGAAGACTCACAGCTCCTCCCAGACGAACTCTTTAAAGGAGACATATTATAACCTACTTCAACAAGTTAA
>JABUIW010029451.1:0-10366 GCA_013363375.1 Menidia beryllina | reverse complement strand
TCGGTAAATAAAAACTCTGCACATTAAAAACAGCAACAAAAAAATATATATTTTTTTTTTTTTAATAATTTTTTTATTAGGTTTAAACGTCAAAATACAGAATGTGCAAAAATATATGAACAAGATATGTAGACTTTTTTCTATAACAGAACCGAACATAAGTCGTACAGTACACATGGATAAGCCTTCCCAAATAAAATCCAGAGGAATAAGATTAAAAGTGAGAAAAAAAAATGAAATAAAATAAAAATAAGAATAAAAAAAAAAGGGGGGGGGGGAAGGATTTAAGAAAAAAGTGCATCAATGGGTATTAATGACAGACTAAATAATTTGATAAGTAATATGATAATGTAAATAGAGAGGTCAGGCAAAAGCAAAATTTAGTTGGGCACCATACGGGACGGCAATGTCTGAATAACATCAAAAAACGGTTGCCAAATCTTTAAAAATTTAGTTGTGGAACCTCGTAGGGTAAATTTAATCTTATCAAGTTTACTAAAGTGTAAAGCATCTTTAATCCAAATTTCAAATGAGGGAGGTAAAGCTGATTTCCAGCACAGCAATATTCTACGCCTCGCCAACAAAGTGAGAAATGAAACCAGATCAGCCTTAAGTCTTGACAAAGAAACCGTCTCAGAAAGTACACCAAACAATGCAGTTAGGGGATCAGGCTGGATGGACATATGAGCTACTTCAGACAAGGCTGCAAAAATGTTTGTCCAATATTGCTTTAGTGATGGGCATGACCAAAACATATGGATCAGTGAGGCAGGTGTTTGATGGCAACGATCGCACTCTGGGCTAACGTTTGGGTATATTTTAGAAAGCCTGGCCTTAGTCCAGTGAGTGCGATGCAGGACCCTACACTGAATTAGTCCATGTCTGGCACACAGTGACGAACCATGTACACGGTAAAGAATTCTATCCCACAAGTCATCTGGAAACAGAAAACCCAAGTCCTCTTCCCATGCCGCTTTGATTGAGAGAATTGGGGACTCACGAAGACAGCACAATCTCTCATACAAACATGAAATAGGACCCTTTTTCGGTGGGGGAGGTGACAAAAGTTTATCCAAAGCATTAACAGGAGGTTTAGAGGGAAAAAGAGAAGTTTTTTCCTTAACATAACTTCGGACCTGTAGGTAACGAAAAAAGTGGCTCTTTGGGAGGTCAAATTTTGCAGAAAGCTGATCGAAGGAGACGAATGTACCCTCCTCATAGAGGTCACCAAAGCTTTTGATACCATGAGAGAACCAAACGGAGAAAGCACTATCGATCATAGAGGGCCGGAATAAAGGGTTCTTGAAGACAGGAGATTGTAAAGAAAAAAAGTTTAATTTAAAATAGCGGCGGAACTGAAACCAAATTTTCAGAGTCACTCTCACCATTTTGTTGTTCGGAATTTCAGCTCCTGATAGCAATTTGGGAGCATAAACTAAAGCAGACAAAGACGATCGTATACAGGATGAGGTTTCCAAATCCAACCAAGCCGGGGCACTGTCAGAATCATTTGCCTTTAACCAATAATTAAGAATTCTAATATTGGATGCCCAATAATAAAACATAAAGTCCGGCCATGCCATTCCACCCACACCCTTTGGTCTCCTAAGATATGATTTACTAATTCTAGGGGGTTTATGATCCCAAATAAATCCAGTGATGATTTGGTCCAGTTTGCTAAAAAAAAGAAACGGGGATAAAAACAGGGACACACTGAAAGAGAAAAGAAAACTTGGGAAGCACGTTCATTTTAATCGTATTAATTCTCCCAGCAACAGATAAATGAAGCAAAGACCATCTACCTAGGTCTTGTTTGACCTTGTCCACCAACGGTTCAAAGTTAAATTTAAAAAGTTCGCAAAATTTACTTTTGATCTTAACCCCTAAATATGTAAAACCATCAAGGGCAACCCTAAATGGGAGAGAAGCAAGTGAATATTTTCGAGCCCCCGAATTCAATGGAAAAATTTCACTTTTGCCAAGGTTTAATTTATAGCCAGAGATGCGGCTAAATTGATCAAGAGTTGAAAGTACAATAGGGACTGAAGAGGCTGGTTTAGAAATATAGAGAAGCAAGTCGTCAGCGTACAAGGAAAGCCGTTGTTCAATGCCTGATCTTGTGACCCCACTTAAATGTATATTGGATCTAAGTGAGATGGCCAATGGCTCTATAGCTATTGCAAAAAGTAATGGGGACATGGGACACCCCTGTCTAGTGCCTCTGAAAAGAGGAAAGTATTTAGAGTAAATGGAATTTGTTTTGACAGAGGCAAGTGGGGAAGTGTATAAGAGCTTTATCCATGAAACAAACTTATTACCAAATCCAAAACGTTGAAGCACATAAAAAAGGTAACCCCACTCCACTCTGTCAAACGCCTTCTCCGCATCCAGACTAATCACAAATTCAGCTTCACCAGAATCTTTGGGGTTATAGAGCACATTAAATAACCGTCTAACATTAGAGAAGGCATATCTCCCCTTAATAAATCCAGTCTGGTCAGGACTGATCAAAGAAGGCAAGGCAGTTTCTAAACGGAGGGCTAAAAGTTTGGCGAGAATTTTATAGTCTACATTTAAAAGAGAAATTGGGCGATAGGAGCCACAAGATAAAGGATCTTTATCTTTCTTCAGGATCAAAGAAATGGAAGCCTGTAGCAAGGATGGTGGGAGAGTTCCAGTTTCAAATGAGTGCCTAAACATGTTCAGCAGGAGGGGGGCCAGTTTAAGACTGAACTTTTTATAAAATTCGACAGGAAATCCATCCTGTCCTGGGCATTTTGAACTTTGCATAATATTAAGAGCACGTAGAACTTCTTCTACAGCCAAGGGCTCTTCCATTTTAAGACTATAAGTTCGGTCTAGTACAGGGAAAACAAGGTTATCACAGAAAGAGTCTAGAGACAAAATATCAAATGGACATTCAGACACGTATAATGACGAATAAAATTCTTGGAACTGGTTATTAATTATTTGTGGATCCGAAGAGATGCCATTATGAGTTTGGATCTGTGGGATAAAATGTGTTGCTGGCGCGTTACGAAGTTGGTGAGAAAGTAATTTACTGGCCTTGTCACCATATTCATATTGGGCGTGCTGCGACTTCAAAAGCATCTCCTCCACTTGTACTGATGCCAATCGGTCAAACTCTGCTTGTAAAGACAACCTAACATTGTATGCCTCGGGTGAAGGGGAAGCTGCGTATAGTTCATCCAACTGCAGAATTCGAGTTGTGAGTTCTGACAACTTTGCCTTTCTCTGTTTAGCTTCGAAACTACTGTAGGATATAATCTGTCCTCGTATAAAAGCCTTAAAAGTCTCCCACAAGAGAGAGGGCGATGTACCTGGAGTATCATTTGTGGCAATGAAGAAGTCTATTTTTGAAGTAACAAAGGCAACAAACTTATCATCAGACAACAGACGTGTGTTCAAGCGCCAAGGAACAACAGAAGGAGAACCACCTCCCAACACCAGGTCCAATGTCACAGGAGCATGGTCTGAAATTACAATGGCATTATGAGAACAAGACCGGATATGCGGTATCAGTCGGCTGTCCAAAAGAATGTAATCAATACGAGTGTATGTATGGTGAACTGGGGAGAAAAATGTATATTCTTTACGAGTGGGGTTAAGAAAGCGCCAGGCATCAATAACTGAGAATTCTTTAAGAAAATTATTAACAACTTTGGAAGAATGTGATTGTCTGTTAACATTATTTGATGACCGATCCAAAGGGCCCAGCCAACAGTTCAAATCGCCAGCCAAGATAAGCAAATGTGAAGATAAATCTGGAATCTTGGTGAAAAAGGAATTAAAAAAATTATAATCGTCCCAATTCGGTGCGTACACATTAGCCAAAACTAATTTTGTATTAAAGATGCTCCCACAAACAATAATGTATCTACCATTAGGATCAGTAATAGTGTTAGAAGACACAAATGGTACTGATTTGTGAATTAAAATAGCAGCACCTCGAGCTTTTCCTTGAAAAGTTGAATGATACATTTGGCCAACCCAGCCCTTCCGGAGTCTAGAATGATCTGAAATTTTCAAGTGGGTTTCTTGTAAAAATACAATTTGAGCACCCAAATGCTGTAAGTGATGGAGCACTTTACTCCTTTTAATGGGTTGATTTAAACCCTTACAATTCCAGCTACAAAACTTGAAAACCTGACCCTTTAGTAAATTATCACAATTATCTTGCGACATCCATCAATCTGTGTAAAGGGTGACCCATTGATAGCACTTAAAAACCAAATGACAGGAGTTCCGGTTGGTAGGCAAATGGCGTAGACGCGTGGTGAGAGCGCTCCGGCCGTCTCTTTATCTTTTCATACCACTCAGCCCTCATACCTTATAAGTTGTGTACTTTTTTTTGGTTTGCTATACATTTTTCTTTTTCTTTTGCAACCTGACCTGTAACTGGGATTAAGATGCCGCCTAAAGGACTGAAAACCACCGAAAAGGGGGAGGCTAAAGCTGAGCCTAGCTTAACACTTGACGCCATTAAAGAGCTACTTGAGGAACACCGCGAAAAGCTGTCTGAGGAGTTCAAGTCATCTTTTGATGCGATAGACTCTAAGTTAGACCAAAACAAAACGTCTTTGGACGATCACGACCAACGCATTTCCTCACTCGAACTTGCATCTGAAGACCTAAGCCAGCGCGTTATGGATTTGGAGAATGCCTGCTCCTCTCTACGGGACGAGAATGCTAAGCTAAAGGCTAAAGTTACGGATTTGGAGAACCGTAGCCGCCGTCAAAACATACGCATCCTTGGACTGGCTGAATCTACGGAGAGCGGTCGCCCAACCGAGTTTTTCTCTCGGTTGCTTCAGGAAGTATATGGAAAGGATATTTTACCGTCCCTACCTGAAGTAGACCGAGCCCATCGTTCGCTAGCTCCCAAGCCGGCTGCTGGAGAGCAGCCGCGACCTGTTATTCTCCGCCTGCACCGCTACCAGACGAAGGAGCTACTCATCAGAGAAGCACGGCGCAGAGGGAGACTCGATTACAACGACCAACAGATCCGTATCGTTGAGGACTACAGCGCTGAAATTGTGAGTCAGCGAGCCCAGTACCGGACCGTGATGGCGGAACTGTATAAGCGGGGTTTGAAGCCGGCTCTGCTGTACCCAGCCCGACTACGCATAACGCTGCCCGGCGGAGCCAGAAAGTGGCTCAGCACCGTCGATGAAGCCCAAAAGTATATTGACCAGCACTCTGAACTATCCGGTCAGTCGTGAAAAGTGTTTGGATTTCAACAGGACCCAGAATTACTTTTACAGGACTCATTGCTGCCTCCTTCACAACCAGCGTCATTCTAGGTGATATTGCTTCATCTTATTTTCATCATGTGAAGACGCTTAACATACGAGGGTGGTGCTACTTTACGGTAATGTTTCGAGTAGTTTTGGTACTGTTGGTGCGTGTTTTTCGAGCATCCCGATCTACTTACAAACGTTTAATCATTTCTAGTTACATTCCACTGTTTTTTCGGCCCTGAGTTAAATATGCATACTGTTATTAATCCCCATTTAAAGGTTGCATTTTCTCTTTTCTTGAGGTGCTATTGTTTTTCTGCTTATAGGCCGGGGCTGTAGCTTTAATTGCTTATTAGAACTTGGAAGAGGAGTTGATGTGAGATGTTTATGTTACAGAGCTTGCTGCTGCTTGTTTTGGCGGCTGTCTTTGTTTGGGAGGGTGGGGAGGGGGTATATGTCACTGTCAATAATGCTTTAGTACGCTTTAAAAGTCTTAAAAAAGTGCTGGTCACTTTTTATTGCTCCACTCACTGGGTCTCTGCAATCAGTTTTGACAATATTTTCCTAATCATGCAGTATGATTAACCATCTCAACTTAACAAGCTGGAATGTTAAAGGTTTAAATCACCCTGTTAAAAGGAGGAAGGTTTTTTCTCATCTCAAACACCTCAGGACCAAGATAGCTTTCTTACAAGAAACCCACATTCGTAGCTCTGATTCCAAACGTCTGTTATCTCGCTGGTCATGTCAATGTTTTCATTCATCTTTTGAGGCTAAGGCGCGGGGCGTCTCAGTTCTTATTGGTCATGATGTTCCATTTGAACCTCATAATGTGGTTTCAGATAAATATGGACGGTATGTGATTGTCTCAGGTAAATTATATAATACGCTGGTAGCGTTAGTCAATGTGTACGCCCCAAACGTGGACGACGCAGATTTTTTCAAACAAGTGTTTTCTTTGCTGCCAGACCTAAATACATATTCTCTTATTTTTGGAGGGGATCTCAATTGTTGGTTAGACCCTGATTTAGACCGATCTTCAAAAAACCCCAGCTCAGTCAGTAGGTCAGCCTGTCTCGTCCGTGACTTCCTCTCTGAATTTGGTATTAGTGACATCTGGCGTTTCCTGCATCCTACTCACAGGGAGTACTCATTCTTCTCACAGGTTCATCACACATATTCCAGAATTGATTACTTTTTTGTTGATGATCAACTTCTTCCCATGGCCCACTCTTGTGAATACCAGCCTATTGTAATTTCTGACCACGCCCCTCTTATATTAGCTATGTCTTTCCCTGGTTTTAGCCCTGGAAGTAGGCAGTGGCGATTCAATTCTACTCTTTTATCAGATGCAAACTTTAATAAGTTTATTGAGAAAGAAATAATCCATTTTATTGAAACTAATACCACTCCAGAAATTTCTTATCTCACCTTGTGGGATGCACTCAAAGCCTATTTGCGTGGACAAATTATCTCTTACACTGCGCGTATGAGGAGTGACTCAAAAAGGGAATGTAACGAGCTGGTCCGCCAAATTGGAATTATCGATAAACAATATGCCCAGAATAAGTGTCCAAACCTATACAAGAAAAGGGTGGAATTAAAAACTAGATTTGACCTGCTTACCACCCACCATGTTGAACGTCTGCTCTTGAGAAATAAAACCATGTTCTATACCTATGGAGACAAGTCTGATAAACTATTAGCCAACCAGCTTAAGGGCTCTAGGGCAAAGCAGGCTATTTCTAAAATACAGTCAGATTCCGGTCAAATCACAACTGATCCGGTTGAAATCAATACTTTCTTCAAAGAATTTTACACCAAATTGTACTCTTCGGAGGCGCATGTGGACTCCAGTGTAATTTTTAGCTTTCTTAATGGTCTTGATATTCCTACAGTTTCAGTGGAGTCCAGGAGGAGACTGGAAGAGCCCATATCACAGGCAGAAATAACGGCAGCTATTAAGTCAATGCAGTCAAACAAGTGTCCTGGTCCAGATGGCTTCCCAACAGAATTTTTTAAAAAATTCTCCACGCTACTCTCACCGGTACTTTGTTCTGTCTTCTTAGAGTCTTGTAAATTGTGTCAGTTACCTCAGTCCCTTACTGAGGCCTGTATCACACTCATTGCGAAGAAAGGCAAAGATCCGACTAGCTGTGCATCATATAGACCCATCTCACTTTTAAACACGGACGCTAAGATCCTAGCCAAAGTCCTTGCACATAGGCTAGACAGTATTCTTCCCACTATTATTTCTACAGACCAGACTGGCTTCATCAAAGGCAGACAGGGCTATTTCAACATTAGACGGCTTTTTGACATTCTCTACTCTGCTCCTGAAGATAGGCCCGAATGTGTGATTACAATCGACGCAGAAAAAGCATTTGATCGGGTCGAATGGCCTTACTTATTTGCTGTGCTGGACAAATTCGGTTTCGGCCCTGCCTTTAACTTATGGATCAAGTTGCTTTACTCTCAGCCCACTGCAATGATACGTACCAATTCCCAAATATCAAGTCCTTTTAAATTGTATCGTGGTACCCGCCAGGGCTGCCCCTTAAGTCCGATGCTCTTCAATTTGGCTATAGAACCCCTTGCTATAGCACTCCGCAGTTGCAACGATATATCTGGTATTTGGAGAGGAGGTGTGGAGCACAGGGTCTCCCTTTACGCGGATGATCTTCTGCTGTACATCTCTAATCCAACTGACTCGCTCCCTTCTGCCCTGGCGCTGGTCAGTCATTTTGGTAGTCTCTCAGGCTATAAGCTGAACATCAGTAAGAGTGAACTCTTCCCTATTAACGAGGCAGCACGGGCCTTGGATCTTACTAATCTCACTTTTAAATTGGAATATAACAAGTTCACTTATCTCGGAGTCACAGTTACCAAAAAGTATAAAGACTTATTCAAAGAAAATTTTGCTGTTTTACTAAAGCAGATTAAACATTTACTATTACAGTGGTCACCCTTGTCAATGTCTTTGGTTGGACGTGTAAATTCTATCAAAATGGTCATACTACCCAAACTCCTATACCTTTTCCAAACCCTACCAATTTTTATTCCTGGCTCATTTTTTCAGCAGTTGGATTCTGTCATATCCTCATATGTATGGCAGGGCAAGCGCCCTCGTTTAAACAAAACCTACCTTCAAAAAACAAAACAGCAAGGGGGACTTGCACTGCCAAATTTACGTCTCTATTACTGGGCGTCCAACTTGAGAAATCTAGTACATTGGTCCTTTTACTATGACCGTTCTGATTGTCCTGACTGGGTTGCGTTAGAGCTCTGCCCACACAAAGACTTCTCTCCTCTGGCTGTTGTTGGCTCTGCGTTGCCTTTACGTTCTGTTGCATCATCTAACAATCCAGTGGTTAGACACTCATTGAAGATTTGGGCTCAGTTCAGGAGACATTTTGGCCTTGGCAGTTTCTCAGTTTGGAGTCCTATTGCCACAAATCATCTTTTCAAGCCGTCTATTTTAGATTCAGGCTTCCAGCGATGGCACCAAAATGGAATCATTCGTTTTAGAGACCTACTGATAGGTGATACCATGGCCTCATTTGAGCAGTTGAAAGATAAATATGCCCTTTTAAACTCTGATTTCTTTCGCTATCTTCAGATACGACACTTTTTCATTTCACAACTGCCTAAATTCTCAATTACTATAAAGACAGAAACCATTGATGAAATTCTGTCGCTAAATCCATCAAAGAAAGGTCTCATTTCTAAACTGTACAACATTCTGCTTGATCTTAAACCCCCCCCTGTGGATAAATCCAAGATGGCTTGGGAAAAAGACATAGGTCTCCCCATACCTGATGACATCTGGTCCTCTGCTCTTGGGCTGGTCAACTCATCTTCATTTTGCGCTCGGCATCGGTTGATCCAGTTTAAGGTGGTACATCGGGCCCATATTTCTAAGGCTAAGCTGTCATCTATGTACCCTACAGTCAGCCCTCTGTGCATCAGATGTAATCTTACAGAGGCTTCTCTTTACCATATGTTCTTCTCGTGTCCTCAATTAAGCAACTACTGGAAGACAGTCTTTAATACACTATCTTGCACATTTAAGACCAAATTGGAACCAAATCCATTTGCAGCCCTATTTGGGGTCCTTGAGGGCGGAGCTGTTTCAAGTGCTGCTAAAAAATATCCTATAGCCTTTGCTTTACTTTTGGCACGTCGTGCAATCTTGCTCAGATGGAAAGATGCCTCCCCCCCATCCCATTCACAGTGGCTGCAAGATATCATGTCTTGTCTAAAACTCGAAAAGATCAGGTACTCACTTAAACAGTCTCTTGTTACATTTGAAAATTTGTGGGGTCCTTTCTTAAAAACATTTCCAGCTCTCTAATAGTTCAGACATACTCAACTGCACTGATTCTACCTAGGCGGGTCCTGAGTGTTGTGGAGTGATGATATAGTTCTGGCAGTGACGGGTGGGGTGATGGGAAAGGGGTTATTTTGTTTTATTGTATTATATCTTTGTGCTTCACTACTTGACTTGTTTACTGTAGTTGTCATACCACTTTTTTGATTTGTGAAGTCTATATCTCTTTTGTATGAACAACTTGTCTTACTGGGTTTTACAAGCCCACCTTGTAACTTCTCATAACTGTGCTCTGTTTTTTGTTTATGTAAAATTCAATAAAAATATCTTGAGTTAAAAAAAAAAAAAAACCAAATGACATGTGAAAAACAGTACGACAAAACAAGAACGTTAGAACTTACCCCTGATTGCTGAAGCATCTTCCCAAACAAGATGCGCGCATACCCCTTTTTGCTAACTACTAGATACCTCTTCCCAAGCATCCACGGATCCAGTAGAACTCAGGCTCCCACCAGTGCAAAGCAGGAACAAAAATAAATGGATCAATTATTATATCTAATTAAGTGTATAAATAGATATACATCTGCACACCTATACACCCACAGAAATATGAATAAACAGATAAAGTATATATAGGAAATAAATCAGTAATAAGGATAGAAAAAAAAAAGAAAAAAATGGGGGAGATTCAATAAAATATAAATAATATAATAATATAGTAATATTTATAAAATACAATAAAATAAAATAAAAAAGAAATATATATATATAAAAA
>JABUIW010029308.1:0-10683 GCA_013363375.1 Menidia beryllina | reverse complement strand
CTCAGAGAAGTGAATCGAGCACAGCTTGAAATAATTCTCTTATTTGTTGGTGGTTCATGCCCTCCACAGGCTGTCATAACATTTAAATCATAAAGAGAGCAGTGTGTAAAATGATACGTGAATAATAAAGAAAAAAACACACACACACTGAATTCCGGTAGGGGTAAATGAGTAAAAACGGATAGATGAAGGAAAACTTAAGCAGGTAAAATCACTCAGGTTCTAACATTTATCCTTAATAACATGGAAATTACCAAAGTTAAACTATTTTTTAGTGTCCAGGTCTATTTTCTTACACTATATTGGAGTGTGATCTTTAGGAGTGATTGGATTCAATAAATCGGGACAAAAATCAGATTTGAAAATGACTGTGATGTGTTTTGGTTAAATTTGGTGAAGGACGATATTTGAATAAAATCTAAATGTGGTACAGTATTCCGACTGCCTTAAGATTACCGACTTCTAAGTCGTATTCTGTCACTTGTGACTATCAGATCAAACATTTAAAGGCCAGTTTTGTGCTTTGAATGATGTCACATCTCAAAAATCTACTTTCAGCACTGACAGATGGCATTTAAATGTTTCAGGCCGAGTTTGATGTCGGAGATACCATCGGCACAAGAATCGGTGGAGATCTGTAGAAGCTTTATTTATTTATCTATTTATTTATTTTCAGACGATTGAATCTGAAACTGCTCTGGAGAAAGGTTATCAGTTCAGCCCAAGTTACCATGGCGATCCAGCCAGGTTAAAAGGGAGACCGCTTTCATGACTCCAGCCACACAGGGCTCGCTAAACCATTAATCTCTCTTTGTGGTGTTCCCCTCAGCTCCAACAAACCTCCAGGCCTAAAGCTCTGAAAGGGTTGTGTTCTGAATTTAACAAACAGACAAAAATAAAATCATCTACGGGGACCTGAGCACTGTAACACTCCACAGATTGAGCTTTTGCAACTGTAATTGCCAAAACATTCAAAAACATAATTAAAACGATAGAAAATAAGGTCTCATTTTTGGTTATTAATATATAATGTCATTAAACAATTAATTATCCACACAAATATACAAAATCCTGGTGTAATTTGTGGTTAATTTGACACGTAAATCAATCAAAATTACATAATTTAAGCAAAAGTGCGTGTTTTTAACTGTAAGTTCCCATGACATAACTTTATTATACTGGCCAAAAATAATTAAGTACAAACATGAAGCTGTTCAATTCAATCCTATTGCATAAATATTGCATGGGCGAGTTGTTTCCCCCCAAACTGATTTAAACAATCTTAGACAATCATGTGGAAAGGCTTATCATGTGATTGTGGAAAAGATGTTTGGTTTTAGTAAAAACGAGCATTCGGTGGTTCATCTTGACCTTTTAGAAGAAATGCAAGAACACTTGCATACATTATTTTTGTCATTAACGGTTTTGATATGCACCTGCCGGAAGTCAGAGTAAAAAAAAACAAAAAACATGGTGACTTTGCTACTGAGATATATATTTAGTAATATATCCTCATTTTGAGCACCTTTCCATCAAAAACATAATTAAAACGATAGAAAATAAGGTCTAATTTTTGGTCATTGACATATAATGTCATAAAACAATTAGGTATCCACACAGATATACAAAATCCTGTTTGGGGTTAATTTGACACGTAAATCAATCAAAATTAAATAATTTAAGCAAAAGTGTGTGTTTTTAACATGTTTTAGCAATTCAGAAGACTAAACTTTATCATGCTGGCCAAAAATAATTAAGTACAAACATGAATCCTCCTATTGCATAACTATTGCATGGGTAGGTTGTTTCCCCCAAAACTGCCTCCTCATGTGATTGTGGAAAAGATATTCGGCTTTACTAAAAACGAGCATTTTGTGGTTCATTTTGACCTTTTAGAAGAAATGCAAGAACACTTGCATACATTATTTTTGTCATTGACTGTTTTAATATGCAACTGCTGGAAGTCAGCGTAAAAAAAAAACAAAAGAAACATGGTGACTTTGCTAGTGAGATTTTATGTTTCAGACCTCATGTGCCAGTCTCAGAATATCCAACATTTATGAGCTCATTGGGGGCTTTTTACTCCTAATCTTTCACGCAGTGGATTACAGTTTTTTATTTTTGTTCGGTTTGTTTTTCTCACAAAAAGATACGATAAGATGGGGGAAAATAGTAGGAGAGGAATAGAAAAAAAAAAAAAGGTGTGGAGAGTTAGGTAAGCGGAGAAGAGGAAGATAGATTACAGAGAAGGGGAGAGTTTTCCACCGGTGCAGAGTAGGTGGTTCCTGTTAAAAATGTGGGTTGCCTACTAATGACTGTTTGTGTGTGCGTGCGTGTGTGTGTGTGAGGCTCTTTGAGTGTGTGTTTGCTTTGGATGTGCTCCCTGGGCAATACTAAGTAAGTTAGGGGAGAAGCTGCTGCTGCTCGGCACCGTTTACAGTACAGAGCGCTCAGGCACACACACGTGCGCTAATCCTGACTTCCTTTAATGGCTTCGGTTCATTATGTCAGTGTAAATATTTCTCTATTAAGCTGTTGACTGAGCACAACCTTTTAATGCCTCTTCGCCTGTAGCATGACTTCAGTTTTTTTAATTTTGTGAGCATGAGTATAAGTGTGTGTGTGTGTGTGTGTGTGTGTGTGTGTTTACATCAACTGACTCAGACAAAAGCATTTTATTAGACTCCAAAATGTCAAATTTATCGGAATAGCAGGATTATTGTCAGTTTGGGAGTGTTTATTGAAACAGCCGACACCCCTCCTCCCTCCAAAAAAAAAGAAAAAAAGCGAACAAGCATTTTTTTGTTTTCTTTTTCTCTCCCAACGCTGCATTTCTTGAAGATAATGTGTCAATCAAATGTTGAGCGTTTCTGATTTTGTCTCATTTTGTTATCATCCAGTTTATTTTTGCTGCTTGTGGGTTAGAGCCGGCCTTGTTAGGCATCTGTTTCCAGATAATGCTGTAGGCTGCAACCATGGAAATGTCACTCCAATACTTGCTAAAGGCTATAATTTATGGGCCTGTGTTAGAAAAATATGTAAAACAGCCTTATGACGGATCATGAAGCTATTATGAGCTCTAATCAAATGAATTATGTCCTGAGACACCGTTTCAAACTCCAAATGGTGTATTTTTTTGGTTGGATTTTACAGTAATGTCTGTAGCTTAGGTTTAAATTCCATCACAGGCAACAAAGTTTAGAAAATAACATTAACAAACAGCAGCCTTTGGGTGCAACGGTATCATAAATTCAGAGACTACAGCAATAAAATTACAATCCTTCTTCTGGCTGGAAGAGTTTAACAGTGCTGCTTGGATCTAAAAATAACTCAAGGCTTAACTGAAGTTAACTTACAGCACCAATCGGCCTCAAAAAGGAGAAAAAAAACCTGTGTGAAGGAGGGAAATCATTTTTAAAGCAGGGATGTACAGTCAGGAAAGACTCCCCGGCTCCCAATCAGACCTGAACATGCATTCCTCTGATAAGGAGCAGCAGGGGTCCAAAACGGACCTCGTCATAGTGCACAAAACAGCTTTTCTATGTAGCGTTTGGTCTTGCAGGACAGCTAATGCATGCAGTTTAGTGCGATGTTACAGTTTGAGGACCGTTTTGTCTCATTTGATGATGATGACCTTTGCACAAAGCCAGAAACAGAAGCAAAATGCCATTAAATCATCGTTAAATTAATGCTGCTTAATAAGTGTGACATGGAGGGCACATCAGAGGAGGAATGGAGGACAGAATAACACGAAGACCTAGCTTAATGTGGTCATATTTACATTGCAAATGAAACAAGGACGGTCCTCTATTCATCCTTTTCCCTCACCACAAAACAAACAGTGTTGCCAATTCAAATGAATAATTGAAACTATTTTCTGTTGAAAATTAACCCTAAATCCAACACAGCTGTAATTAATGGATTAGTAACAAAAAAAGAGAATGAAAATGCTCTGACTGGGATGATCTTTGTGTACTTACATTTGTTTTAGGTACTCCAAATACTTCAAATATAACATTCTTATTACTGTCTGGAGCAGTTATGAGTCTTAGCTTTTGTTTTCTTAATCTACCCATTTATTTTCCATTTCATGTGATTCAAGCAACGAAAAAAAAGCAGAAGTCAGCCTTAAAATGTGATTCTCAGAGCGTGGAACTAATGAGCTCCACATTCTGAGGACAGATGTTAATAGAGCATTGGGACGATTCTTACAGTGACAAGTTGAATGTCATCATGACCCATGTTGGGTAAGTTACTTTAAAAATGTAATCCGTTACAGTTACAAGTTACCTTGTTTAAAATGTAATTGTAGTGTAACTTTTTAGATTACTTTTAAAAAGTAATGTAACTAATTACTTTTGATTACTTTTTGATTACTTTAAGGTTTTAATGAGTATTGACCCATGATTAATTTTAGCATGTTATTATTAGCTATTGGCCGCAGCTAGCAGTTCAAGGCTAACGTCTTGTTAATGATCATAAACAACGTAAATAAATACGTAAATAAATCGGAGACAAGTCAGTCGTATCCGGATACAACATTTTAGTATCTATACTTTTTTAAGTATCGATACTTTTGACAACCCTAGTCTGAAATGTAGGACATGTCCGGGAAAAAAAGGAGTTGGGTAGGCTAGGTAGTCTAGGCTAGGCTAGGTCATAGACACCGATAAACGTTTGTCATGCATCAACACCAAACAGTCAAATATTAGTAAATCAATACGCTTCGTCTATCAGTGACTTGCATATTTTGCAAAGGTTTTTCTTTATATTTTCAAAAAAATGTAACTAAATTTGTAATTCTTAATATTTTCTGAAGTAACTGTAACTCAATTACATATTTTCTCATTGTAACTGTAACGAATTACAGTTACTCTTTTTTTGTAATTAAATGACGTAACGTCATTACATGTAATCCGTTACTCCCCAACACTGATCATGACAGTCTGGAAACTGGATGTTCGCCCCAGGAAGCATCCAGTTCCCACACACGCCGTATAGTTTACATAGGGTTTTTTTATTTTTTTGTTCTCAAATGCACCTTTACACACCGCCGGATACAAAGCAACCTTGATTTTTCTCAACTGTCACAAGAAATAAAGCTTTGTTCTCCAGAAATGTTTGCTTTCCTAGTGTTTAAACCTCCTGCTGTTAACTGTTCAAACATGTCAGATTTCACTCAACCGTGAACAGAAAGAAAAAAAAGAAAAAGAAGAGAAAGTTTTTTTGGTTTAAACCTCCAAAATGGCTCGCTCCCACCCGTACTGACACCCTGTTTTCTGTTAAAACCAGGTGTGTATGCAAACACGATGACTCCAGAAGCACAAGGGCTCTCACACACACTCTACCGCCGTCTCTATGAGTGCGTGGGAGGGAGAACCTTTCAATAACGCCGCCTCCCGTCAAGAGGCAAAAGCGTGTGTGTGCGTGAGGGCCCCCAGAGTGTGTCTTTTCTGTGTGTGACGGTCGGAGTTATTCGGCTTTTGTGTCGCGCTAAAGGCCTGAGTGTGTGCGTGTGTTTTGCGTGGAGGACGGAGGAGTGGGAATCCGTCCTTGGTTTGACTGGAGCGTGCGCGATGTCGGCGTCGGTCAAGTGGTCCTCACGTCTAAACGAGGACCAGCGGTGGCGTGAGATGCATAACCAACACTCTAATGGAGCTTTACAGATACATTAATTAGTGTGATAGGCGGGCAGAGAAATGGCTGAAAAAGGGGGAGAGAAAGCCAAGAAATATCATATTTAACACAGAATCGCTGCATGTTTGCTGATATTTACGTAAAGCAAGTGAGAAGAGGAGAGTGAGGAGAAAAAAAAAACACCATAAAAGCAGCCTTGTATGTGTTTTTAAGTATTCATTAAAGTGCTAAAAGCTGTCAGAGGATAGAAATAACTGCTTTAAAGTATAATAATTCTACACTGAATGACTTAAAAGCGTTAACTGAAACAAATGAATAAAGGAGGATGATTTTATGTATCTATTTATTTTATAATGAGTATGATTAATAGAAACATTTGGGGAATAATTTGAGAAATTTAATCCAAATCCCTTAAAAAAATCTACAGATTTGTGTGTATACAAAAGTGCATTTGCAGATATTATTACCCACATTATTTTAGCAACGACAGATGGATTTTGTTTATTACAGATAATTTAAAAAATCATATCCAGTGTTTCTTTATCTTCAAGTAGGAGTTTGTGGTGTTTTTTTGTTTTTTTTTACTTGTTCGAGAAATACCGAGTGTTTGCAGAAAGATGAGACACCGTCAGCCCGGGGGTGTGTCGACACACGCACAAATAGACACATTTATTCCCACACGTCTCTCCCTTTCTGTTTCTCACCGGCAGCTTCAGCGTTTTAACAGTAAGAGGAAGTTGTTTCCAAGTATGAAAAAGTCTGGGGCTCCTGCTCTACAGAACCGATTCCAGCCATTTGGGTGCCCATGGTGGAATTACGGATTCTCAGAGCTGCACAAACCTTATGCGCTGCTCATGTTACGCCCCTGAAAAAGGGGAAAACAGAAAGACAACACGGACACGATGTAGCTTCGTTAAATCCAATGCTGTAATGCACAAACGAGAGCAAAACATGTTTTCACAGTATTACAAATGTAATTTCTCTTTTCCCACACATTGTCTAAACAATAATCTTAAACAGCACTTATATCGTCTTGTTACAATATCAACAAATATAATGGGAGGAAAATGGCAACCGCGTTCCGTTTGATCCACCACTTAGCATTCCTTCGCCCGACACAGTTAGCATGAAGCTATGCTAAAACATCACGTTCGGTCTACAAAGTGCACAGACAGTATTCACGACTTAATATTTACTCTCCACATTACCGAAACAATATGAGTGCATTCATAACCATTTCAAACATAAAACAACCCTCGCTCTTACCTGAAAAAGGGGAAAATAGAAAGACTTCACGGACACGATGTAGCTTCGTTAAATCCAATGCTGCAATGGACGAACGAGAGCCACACGTTCCAACACAGGCATTAGCAGTCGAAAACAGATAATTCGATCCCAACTTTAAGGAAGACAGACTTAAACTTAATAAAACAGGCAACAACATTGTTAATTTCCAACGGAAAACACTGAATAGAAAAGTATTCTAAATACAGAGTTTTATCCTTATCTTATTAACTTTTTTAACTAAAAACAAGAAAATCAATAGATTACCGATCTCTAGATCGTTCAATCGCAACTTTATTAATAAAGTCCATTGCTATCATCTTTGCACTTTGCATTTTAAATTCTGATTGTTTACTCATATGTCTGTGACATACAGAATAAGCCCGGTTGCCTTTAACACCAGGATATCCATTTTCTCTTTAAGATGAAGAAAGAACATGAAAACACTGATGTACGAACTGTTGTAAAGGACCACTTGTCCCAGGTTTTATCTATAAAAAGTTAACAAAAAGTTAACAAAAAGTTACGGTCAAGTCAGACAACCAGAAATGACCCACTAAAAACAACACATTAGGAAAAATAGACTTTAAGCAACAGAAGAAAAAAAACAAGAACAATTAGGGACAAGGAGTCGGGAAAGAAAAGGTGATAAATCAGAGAAAAACAACACGCAAAGAGTAAGAACTGACAAGGATCTGCAGGCAAAGCAGGGGGCTTAAATCCAGAGGAGAGTGATTAGCGAGCCGAGGATAATGAGAACAGGTGAGGGGAGAGGAGCAGACATGAAAGACGCCGGGGAGACAAAGCGAGAATGGCAGGGAGCGCGTCACAGAAACCAGGAAAAAGAAAACAAACTGAGAAAATGAGGTCAAAAGAATTCTCAGTCATGAGACACACTAGACGAAGCACAGACGCTAACCGAAAGGGAAACTCAAAACTGTTACTCAAACCACAGATATGCTGAATTCCCGACAGGTTTTGGTTTGTTCTTCCACCGGACCTGTAACAGCTTCAATCAATCAATCAATCAATCGCTTTATTTTGGTAAATTGTCCACATTAAACACAAGAAACAACAAAATAAAAAAAGAAAAGAACAATAGACAAACCCACAGTTTACCAAAAAAGGACTAGGCCGAAGCAAAGCTTATTCTTGCCTACCCTGTTTTTTTACCTTACAACCTACCAGGATTTCTTCAAATTCAGATTCAAGTACATAGTACATTTATAGATCTACATAACAGCGTAAGATTTTATCATTTTACATTTTAAAGCTCTTTTAAAGTTCACCAAGAAAGGACATAACTTAAATTCATCATTCAATTCATTCCACAGTTTCACACCAATAACTGAAACACATCTAGACTTTATCTGACTTTTCTCTTTTGCACATTCAAATACAAACAAACCTCGCAAATGATATTTATTTTCTCTTAACTTAAATAGGTTTAGTCAAGAACTAATTTTATTTATTTATTTAAAAATGCTTCAACTCTAACTCGGAAGAAACTGTCCCTTATCAAGCAGAAGCTTCTGGAAAGAGGACACGTTTGATCTTTAAAAAGAAAAGCAGGACTCTGGGGGTCCTTAACTTCTCCAGACAAAATTCTCCTATTTCCAGAGGAAAAGTGAATATTAAAAAAATATATTCCCTGAAGTGTAATTCAGGACTGAACCCATAAAGACTCTTCCCAGGAGACATTGGTCCCCGAGTCCAGCTTGAGAGAGAACGTATGGACTTAAGGAGGAGGCTCCCATGTGGATTCTCATGTCTAATGCCCGTTAATCATTCATCCTCCCCTGAGGTTAATTATCCATTAATACAAACAACTTTCTCCTGAACACAGCAGATGCTGCTTTAGAAAGTTTACGTCCTCCTCACTTAAGCGGAGAGTCAGTGTTTATGGCTGAGATCTGAAAACTGTACCTCCTGTGAGGTGGAGGAGGGGTGAAGATGATTTATTTTCCTCAAAATGTTGATGCAGTTCCAGTTGGGACCACGTTTTTTGTAATATATCCTCATTTGAAGCGCCTTTCCATCAAAAGTCAGATGGAGGAAGCTGCTTTGCTAATTAATTCCTACAATAATAAATTAATGGAAAACAATAAAAGCATAGGAAGTCATTCTCTGACTGATTTGTATATTTTTTTTAATTTTCTATGAGATTTTTTAGTGTCTCCATGTTCCTTCTTCACATCCAGTGAATCCAGATTCTCCTTATGATCTTTGTCTGCTGGTTTTATGTGTAGTGGAACTATGCAGGAGTGATTGTTTTATGCATTTAGCATTAACCGTGGGCACTAATTCCTGAGAAATTAGTCAATCTTCTTAAAAAAATGATATCGTGCGAACGCATCTGGCATCAATTTTGAGTTGTTTGAATTCCAAACACCAAAAATTTGGTCTTAGACTGAAACTCTTTTTTCTTTGTACATGTCAACACATTGGATGATTAAGATTCTGCTGGTGTTTTTTTCTGGTAATTGAATTTGCACTCCGAGCTTTGGTTGGAAGATCTGAATCCTGAGTGGAACGTGAAAGTGAATGAACACTGAATGTTAAGTTTATTTTGTTCCTGATCTCATTAGATATTCCATTATTCTTCTTTTTGCCTTCGTCAGAATTAGCGCCGTACACTTCTGCTGAGAGATGTTAGCTCAGCAACATCTGGAAAACCTAATTATGGAAAATAGGTATAGAGGATATTTGCAAAGTGCTTTTTCCATCCTCAGATTTCTACATGAAAACAAACGCATCGTCTTCTGTCCTCAGATGTTTTTATGGCTTATGTCTGCCGTTATTTTCTTGGTTTTGACAGCAGAAAATGACAATCATAAAATTTGGTTGAGGTGAGTAGCAGAAAAAGACTGACTTTACTGGACTTTCAGTATGAGTTCCAGACCCCCTAAACCTCCTAAACCCTGGACAACAGTGGAGATGATGCTTTTGTAGCTGCATGTTGATGCACAATTGTTCCCCAAAATAATCCTGAAGGAAGTTTAAGTCAAATGATGGTCTGCAGTAAAGGGAATTATTCGTTTGCCTAATAATTCATTAAGACGTCAAATAAAACTGTCCTCAGAGAACTCATTCGACAACGTGATTGAAAACTAGTTTTAAAAAAAAAAAGAGAAAATCAATAAGCAGAAGGAAAAGAAACACAACATTTAAAAATAGACTCAGTGAAGAGAAAGCAGAAAGCAGAAAGCAAAAAGCTCTGGTGGAGACTGCACACGGCCAAAAAGCCCACGGCCACTTGTTCCAGGCTCTCCGCGAGCTTTTAGAATCTGCTCCTGTTGAGTAGAAAACAGAGTGTGCCCAGTCACCTCATACAGAGAGGGTGGGGGGGGTGCTTTCTGTTAAATGAGACCTGCCACATTTAACAGAAAGCAGACCAGCTGCAAACATCTGCACGACAGACATGACACCAGCTCAATCTGTGAATGACCACTGAATAAAACCTGCAGATCATATCGATAGATCCACACAATCACACGCACACAAATACTGTATATATATGTGTATACAGTGGGGGAAATAAGTATTTGAGCCCTTGCTGATTTTGCAGGTTTGCCCACTTACAAAGAATGCAACGATCTATAACTTTAATCATATGTTAATTCTAACAGTGAGAGACAGAATCCCAAAGAAAATTCCAGAAAATCACATCATATGAATTTATAAAAATTGATAACCATCTGATGAGGAAAAATAAGCATTCTTTGTAAGTGGGCAAACCTGCAAAATCAGCAAGGGGTCAAA
>JABUIW010029264.1:0-23457 GCA_013363375.1 Menidia beryllina | reverse complement strand
CCCTCCTGCTGCTGCCCAGCCACGCTCTGCTAACAAGGACAATGTGTCAACACTTCAGAGGAGGCTGAATGCTTCACCAGAATGTTCAGAAATGGGAAGTGAACCATCAGTAACACAACATGTTGCCTCCATAGGCCTTCCTGACCCCCGTCTGTGAAGGCAGCAGACATTGTTTCCTCAGAATCGTCATCCTAGAGAGAAGTTTGAAGCAGAGCTATGTCACAGCTATTGATGGAAGAACATAAGCAATTTTGATTATTATCAAGGAAACCCTGTTGCTCTTTCTTTTAAAAACATATTTAAACTCTCTGATAATTTAAATAAAACAGCTGGTTTTTCCCCTGCTTCAAAGTTTGTAAGGAGAACAGATGTGTTTCTTACAGTAAAGCTCACCAAGAGGTTCATCTTTGGTAGGACAGTTGAGATTTTATAAAAGCTGTTATTTTTTTACAGTTAGCTCTGACCCCTCAACAGGTCAGTTAAGTTCTGGACCAGGCTGAACTGTCTCTGCTTTAGAGAGAGGGAATGGATGCTGGAGGGCAGGGAGCTGCCCAGGACTGGTTCTTTCCACGTGTGGGGCCCTCTCTGGAACAGTGAGGATCCTCACAGTTTGTTTCATGAGCAGCAAACTAGTAGCAGCAGACATGAGCTGAATTATCTGAAGCTGCTGCAGAGAAACTCAACGAGTGAGGCTTCTTCCACTGGAAAAACGCCGTGTGGATCCTGGAAGAACGCAGCTGTGACGGAAACATTTGGCTCTGGTCACATGCTCAGCTCTCTTGGTGATGGTCTCCTGTTATTCTCAGCTTTCTGAGAGGTAGCAGGTGTTGTCTTGCTCTGCACGTCGGCATGGTGGACGCTCTCACCTGATGAGGTTTGCTCTCAATAAAATGACCCCTTGCTTCCTAAGACACAGGCTAAGACTCCTCTTTAATACAAACCCCCGGGGCAGCAGCTCCAGGCTGTAAAGGGCTGGAGGAGGCTCTCTACAGGCAGCACACAGAAGTAAAGCAGAAGCTGAACCAGGAAGCAGAGGATCTGCAGCCAATGAGCTGCTGAAAGTGTGGAGCTGGATCAGTGTGTCAGAGGAGGCTTTGGAGAAAGACTCCAGCAGGACGGTTATTATTATTTCAATTATTCATCATTTAATGTATCTTTTAATCTTATTTAATTCTAAAGCCTAACATCAACCATGGATTTGGTCGGCTGGTCTCTCAACGCAATTGACAGCATCTTTTCTACCCAAAGACAAGCTGTCCACTAAACCTGCCCGAGCCTCTCAGTCCCCCCGTGGCCTGATGATACAGTCAAATCACTGCACACCAACCTCAGGGCTGCAGGAAGGAAATGGCAAAAATCCCAAAATCCAGATGATCTAACAAAATATCAGGCACTGCTGTCTGCATTCTCTTTAAGCATCACTGATGCTCGTTTATAAAATGTATAAATCTATTGAGTCAAGTACTCCCATAGCTCTCACTAGTCATGACTTCATGAGCTTCTTTAATGATAAAATTCTAGCTATAAGAAACAAAATCCACCAAGACTCGCCCTCAACTGGCACCAACTTATCTTTAAACTCAGAAACCAGAAGAACAACTGTAAAACCACTTATATGTTTTGACTGCTTTGCTTCATTGAATCTTTGCCAACTAACTAAAATCTTTTCTTCATCCAAACCATCACCACATGTTTTAGTTTCTACTCTGACTTCACTTGTTTTCAGCACATTAACACACATCTGACACTTATTTATGTAACTTATGGTAGAATAGACCTCATTTACTGAGAATGATGCCTCATTTTTTACATGGTTATGGACATAGAACTCTGTTAAAAACATTGTTTTATTATTTTTCTTTCTTTTGCTCTGATCAAAGGTTTTACAGCAGAAAAACAATAGAATGGACACATTTCTGCTGTAGAATTACTGATTCTTCTTTTTGTTCTTGAAATGCAGATATTTTAATGCTTGCATTTTATTAAAACAGGAATCACAAAGCAGATGACAGGTTCATATTGAATCTTTGTCTGCTGGTTTATTTTTAGGGGTCATTTTTACACAAGGAAAATTAAGTTGGTCCAACTTAATTAGGCTTGTAATGGACAAAGAAAATCATGTTGCCTGTGACAAAGTAAATGAGTTTTCCTAACCAGATAAACCCTGTGGCACCTACTCAATTATTGTTGAATTAAGTTCAAATAGTTTTAAAAAATCTACTTAAATTGTTACATCAATTTTTTTAAGTAGAGCCAGCACATTATTTCTTAGGGTGAGGGGCTCACAGGGGGGCTCAGGCTCTAACAAACATGTAGACTTCTGAAAACAGTGTTCATATGAAGCCCAGTGAAACTTTAGCCAATGTGGAGGCTCTGAACATGACAATGAAGCAGCCGGACAGTGAGCCCCTCCAAAGCAGGATTCTTTGGAGAAATCTCCTCAAAGTTCCTCCAGCCAGCCCTCCCAGCTCAGAGTCACAGATGGAGGGCCAGCTCATCCAATGGGACAGAGAGACACACAAGAAGAGAATACACCAAACGTTCAAAGAAGAACTGGAGCTAAGAGAATAACAGATTTACAGGAGAATAGATAAGACAGTGATTAGATAAATAAGATAAATGCATTTGCATTATAATAATGGATTCAATAAAAAACTGGGATGGAGACACTGCTCAGAGAGAATCATTTGATACATAATAGAGAAATATATGAATGGATAGTTGATAGATTATCAACTCTAGATATAATTGAGATAAGTCCTCCCGTAATCATGTCCATCATACAGTGAATAATGTTTTTTTTTGGGGGGTAATCTACATCATAACTCAGTCCATGAAGCTCTCTGAGCACAGAGCAGCTCTGCTGATGTTCTGGATCTGAAATAAGAGTTCATGTTCACTGTGAGGCTCACTGTGTGAACACTGCCAAAGCAAAGTGTGAAACTTTACACATCTGCATTAAAAACGTTTTGTTTTCTTTATCAGATGAGTGGAAATTCAGCAAGTGTGAAATAGTAAAATGTTTAGGTTTTAGATTTTCCCACATTGATGTCCAAAGATATTTGGAAATCAATATGGCAAAAAAAAAACTTTATTTCCCTGGAGAAATATGTTTACACTGGTGTTTTTTGTCACAGCTGAATTAGATGTTAAAGACAAAGAAAACTTACATACATTTTCCCATCTGAAACTACTTGTAATAATAGCAGTTTGTTACCTGAGGACTTCTTCTTAGTTAAGTTGAATTTTTGGTGAGTTGAAGGTATTTTGGTACCTCGTTATGGAGCAGATAACGAGGTAAAAGTAACTAATAACTGAAGGCTGATACTGGACACGTGATTCATTTTTCACAAGGTTTTCTGTCGCTGTGACTGTTTTCTGCTATTTTTCTGTGTTTGACATACATTGGTTTTTTAAACATTTAGTGTAGATTTCAATTTACTGTATGTCAAGGAAAATAGATGTGCTCAGTAATGACCTTATTTGGGCTGTGTTTTATGTTTCAGTGACTCTTTTGACTTTTTCAGCTTTGACCAGAGGCCATGCAGTACAGCCTGACTACAGCGACGCTGTGGCAGTTTGGTGTAACTACAGCAGGAAAAAAGGAAGCGTTTCTTCAGTTTTCCTTCGTTTAAGGCAGCAAATGAAGGAGTCAATGCCAATTTTAGAGCACAGACATGCACATGCTGCCTTCAAATGTTCAGCTCAGCCAAAAACAGACTGTGTGTTTGAAAGCTTTGTTCAGATCAGGATCTGCTCAGGCTGAACACACAGCTAAAAGCAGAGTCAGAGTTCTGGTGTTGGTCCAGTTAAGTGGAGGGTTGAACAGACTCCAGTAAAAAGCAGGTTCTGTAGTACAGAAGTATCTGGACATGAGTGAGCCTGGTTCTTCTGCCTCTGGCTGCACATCTGGGTCTGGGCCAGCGTCACCAGTTTCCTCACCTGGGTGGTTGCCGTGGCACCCAACAAGATGGCCTCCGCCTGCTTGAAGGTGGCTCCAGGAAAGATGGTGACCTGTAGGGAACTGAGAAGGAGGATGTCTGGACGGTTGGAGTCTCCAGTAAAGATGTTTCTGAAGCTCTCAGACTGCAGTCTTTTCTGTTCTTACCCTTCAAAACCTGTTTGAAGGGAGTCCCAACCTGGCTCAGAGGTGGAGACTAAAGATGGAGACCACACGTCTTTAAACCAGAAAACAGCATTTATTCACTTAAACTAACTTTGTATGTCAACCCATCAGTAATGTTTGCAATGAACTGGTGTGTAAATGTAAGATGAAACTAAATATAAATGAAGACATGAATACTATAGATGAACAGAAATGAATCGGCAAAGCCGGAACAAACCCTGTCACGGTCTTTTAATTTTTACAAACCAAATTCTTCCAACAAGGAAAAAGCCGTCGGTGGCAACAGGTGATTTGTGGTTTTGACGCACGTTCCTTTTATTTCTTGTAAAATTATAGGGAAATAACAACCAAAATTCCATTCTAATTTTTTTGCAAATGAAAAGTAAAAAAGGAGACCGAAAAGGTAACACAAAAGTGTAGCGTGATCAAAAAAATCTCCCGTCATCACACCTGACATTGCTCCTTACAAACCACAACCCCCATCCAGATATACCCTGGCTGTTCTTACCCTCCCAAATTAATGGGAGGAGCTTAATAAATACCAAATGAATCCTAATAACTCCTGACAATTAAATTCAAAATGGTTCTGTACAAACTCAAATATATTTGAACCATTTAAAATTAAACAGAACATGTGAATTACAAAAAGTCAACTTAAATGGCCACAACAAACCCAGCAACTCAACACAGGACAGAGAGGAAATGCTCAGAGCTTATTTCTACAGCAGCTTTCACACCAGGTGTCCACCATCTCCAATGACCAGCCACTCCCTAATCCCCAACAACCAATCCCGAATGAGCTCAGAGACCATGAGGCCCCCACAGGGGAAAGGGAGCAGGTGTCTGATTACAGGAAGTGAGGGGGGGCTGCTGGTCATGGACCTGGATCTGGTCAGGTCATCAAGAGGAGGAGCAGCTGAGAGGTATGTTTGGTGGGTTGTGGTGGTGTGAGTCGAAGGAGAGATGGAGTAGAGGGGTGGTTGGGGGTGGAGCATTAGGAGTTTCTGTGTTTCACTAATGGCTGTGGGCCTCAGCCTGCAGCCCAAAGGACTTCAGGTTGAGGCCACTGCAAAATAGGAAAAGCCCAAAACAGTAATTCATCAGAGTATGTCTGCACACAAGCTGCTGCTGCTTCATCCTCTGTGGATCAGCAGGACTCAGATCTTCCTCTCAGCTCTCATCCTCCTCTTCATCATAGCCACCATCTGCAGAGAGAAGCAGAAAGAGAGCTGATAAAGGAGTGTTTGTTCCTCAGCTGTCAGCAGGGAGCAGCATCCAGCAGAAAGAGCAGCAGGGACTTCAGTCCTGTTCAGAGCAGCTTCCTGTCAGCTCTCATGTTCACATGTTGGAGCTGGAAGCTCACACACCTGCAGAGGCTTTCAGCACCATCCTTCTGGCTCTTTCTGCTGACTCTGCTGAAAAAGCCTGACCTCATTCTGCTCTCACAGCTTCACACTGAGAAGGCTGCAGGTTCACAGGAAACTGGATCTTTGCTCTGGTACCAACTGGGTTTAGTTCATATGGACCTCCAGCTGCCTACTGACCTCAGAGTCTGCAGTTTGTTGTGTGGACTCTGCCGCAGATCCAACAGCTGCTGGACAGCTGACCGTTTCAGGTTGTTGTCACGCAGGTCCAGTTCTATTAGATGGGAGGGGTTGGACTTCAGAGCTGAGACCAGAGGAGCACAGCTGCTCTCTGACAACCTGCAGTTCACCAACCTGAATAAAGAATAAAAGATGTGAGCTGAATCCAACAGGATGCAGGTTAATCAGGGTTCCTTTAGTCCCATCTGTGACGCCATTTAAGCATTTTTCCACTTTTACTCACAAACTTGAATTCATGTCCACAGCATTTAAAACTTTCCAGTCATAGAAATTATAGTTTTATTCACAATGATATGCACTCACAGCTTTTACTTTCAGTCTCACAGAAACAGTTCTAAACTGCTTAATTTCTGATTCATGTGTTTTAGAGAAGAATTTAGTGTTCAATATTTTTGTGGAGCTACAAATAGGACTACAGATCTACAAGTATGAATGTGAACCTCAGACGGTCCTCTGACCCCAGAGGGGGCTGGCATTAGGGGAGGGACTCTGGGAGCTGCTGTCTTTGAGAATCATTTTCCTGAAGCCAAACCCAGGTTCACTTCAGCTTGAGGTCACAAACAGACGTTCTCCTACAAGAGGTTTTGGTGGACAAGAAACCCATGATTCCATTTCTCACAGCAAGTCTACAGCCCCAGACCATCACACTACCACCTCCATGTTCTACTGTAGGTGACATGTTCTTTTTTTACATTTCGGAGTTACTTTCTGTGATGAAAGCTGTTTTCTCCTGAAGTCCCAGATGTTCATTTCCAGCTGTGTTGGAGGGAGTTTGGTAGGATCAGCTGATTGGTGGGCTTTTGGAGTTTGGCTGCTCCAAACTGTTGCTACTGTTTCACACACAAACATTCACTAACTCTGGACCTCTAGAAGCATCAGCCAGTGATTGTAGATCTGTTTCTGTCTGACACATTCACGTCTGGCGGAATTTGGGGGTTTTGTCCTGTCTCCATGGTTGTCATTTCCTGTTTTATTTTGAAAGCTACATCCCCTTGTTTCAGGTCTCTTGCACTCCCCTGTGAGTCACATGTCTGCTTGTCTTCCTGATCACAGATTGTGTTCACCTGGGGTTCCCTTCCCTTGTGTTTAAATAGTCTGAGTCTCTCCTTGTCTTGTGCCAGTGTGTTTAACTTTCTTCCTTTGTCTTCGTCCTATACTGAATTTAACCAAAACTATAGTAATGTTTGCTTTGGGTCTTGAACCTGTTTATTCCTCGTAAGAGTGGTTTTGATTTTGTACTTTCTAACTTTTGCCATCCTCTTTTTAGAGTGAGTTTATTTTGTATTTTGTCTGCCTTGTTAGCGTGATTATTATTTGATACTTTGTTCATAGCTTTGTCTGCCTCGTTTTCAAGAGTGATTATTATTTTTTACTTGTCTTGTACCATGTCTTCCACTCAATGTGAGTGCGTCTTTATTTAAATTAAAGTTATTTTCTAAGATCTCTTCATCTGAGTCCTGCCTTGAGTTTCCAATCATGACACTCACATTGTTTGCTGCTTATTCAACTACAGCAGAACCGCTACAGGGGAGTATAACTGGTTCCAGGACCTACTACCTATGTTAGAATATAGGTATGTTGGTTCAAATATTCCCATCAGAACTGTAATTCCTATAATTTGCTCCAAAACGTCCAAAACCTACGTTAACTCCTTAATAAATACTGCAGATAATTAAACATAGCAATAAAACAAATAACTTATAGAAGAGAGATGGAAAAAGAAAGAAATGATGAAGAAATAATCAATAAAAAGGGTTTTTTATTGGCCCTTTACCTCAGAGACTGGAGAATGGAGGTAGAGGTGGAGACTGAGATACTCTGACTTTCACTACCTGAACTTTAAACTAACTTAGCTTATTTATTTTTATATTTTTTCCCCATGACTTCAACATATGTTGGAAATTTAATTCGGGTGTCGAGTCAAATATGTGATTGAATGTCACTTTGTTGGAACAAAGCAAATTGTAGGTAGAGGTTCTGCTGTAATCAGCATTTCACAAACTAAACTCCTGAAGGAGAAAACACACTTTACCATGAAGAGCAGCACAGCTTTCAGCTCATCCTCTGATCTGAACTAACCACTAAAACCTGGAGTCTGACCTCAGAGTCTTCAATCCACAGAGTGGACTCTGCAGAAAGCTGCTCAGCTCCTTCATCACACTCTCAGAGATGGGGTTCACGCTCAGGTCCAGTTCTGTCAGATGGGAGGGGTTGGACTTCAGAGCTGAGACCACAGAAGACCAGCTGCTCTCTGACAACCTGCAGTCCACCAACCTGAATAAAGAATAAAAGATGTGATCTGAAACCAACAGGATGCAGGTTACAAAAGTCGAACAGAACCAGAGAAAAAGAGCTCTCTGTATAGTAGTTACTCTAGAACTGAGTTTGTTTTTGTTTTCATCACTAATTCTCCTGTCATTTCAGGTGCAGCCCTTCCCTGTCATGCAATCACTCATTCCCCCTCACCTGCTTCTCTCCGCCCTTCTCCTCACCTGCTGTTCATCAGCTCATTTGGTCTTCAGTATTTATACCACTCCATTTCCACTTCATCCCTCCACATTGTCTTTTGTTATTCTGTTCCAAACCCTTCTTGGACTTTGGATTCCTGCCCCTGGTCGGGTTTGTTTGCCTCTACGACTGGTCTCCTGGTTTTGACCCTGCCTCTTTGTGGACTAAGTAAACTGATTTTCCCTCTAAACCTGCCTGCTTGCCTTGTCGAGCTTTTGGGTTCTCTGTTGCCCGGACCAGTGGTCGTGACACTCTCATTCACATTAATGACAACATGCTGCTGCTTCATAAAGACACAGTGACTTCAGCTCTAAACTCTGCCAGCTCCACCAGTGGCTCCATCCACACAAACACGTGCTGAGCAGAATGATCATTTATGTTATGATGATCAATATTTGAGGTGTGATTATTTCTAATTTTCCTTATTCCACCCACATTAAAACAACAGAAAGTCTGTAAAATCACTAAAATGTCTTCAGTAAAAAAAAAGTATCTTCATTGTCGGAGTGCCAAAGAGCTGGAATCTAAATCTGTTCCTTTAATGTGTTCTCAGAGCAGTGATGTCATCAGTTAGGAGGATGGACAGAAACTCAGTGGGATCAGCATTTGTCAAACCTCTGTCTCATTGGTAGCTAACTGCTTTATCATTGAGCCTAATCCACCCCTCAGACAGCTGAGTTTAAAATATTCTGTTTAAAAATCAACATCACTGTAAATAAACCCGTTCAATGCACAAGTCAGAGCACCTCCGCATCATTTTGACAAACAGCTGCCACACAGATCTCCTCAACCTGTGCCATGAATAAAGGGAATCACTCTGTTAACCCCAAAGCAACGCCTCAATAACACATGAGAGCAGTCTGGTGGTGGAGAGGAGGAACATGAACAATGAGCTCTGTAGGAGCTGAAGGTCAAACATTTTTATTAAATGTGGGTTCTTGTAAATAAATGTTTAACCTAACAAAACAAATCATAATCATATTTAAACAACAATTCTTAGTAAGAATCTTTAAAAGGCTTCTCTTAACCATTTATTGTCAGCACAGCTTTCAGCTCATCCTCTGATCTGAACTAACCACTAAAACCTGAAGTCTGACCTCAGAGTCTTCAGTCCACAGAGTGGACTCTGCAGAAAGCTGCTCAGCTCCTTCATCACACACTCAGAGATGGGGTTATAGCCCAGGTCCAGTTCTGTCAGATGGGAGGGGTTGGACTTCAGAGCTGAGACCACAGAAGAACAGCTGCTCTCTGACAAACTGCAGTCCCACAACCTGTGTAAAGAGTAACAGTCTAAGAAAAAACATATCATGGAAATTCATTTGAATCAAATGTGTTCAACATAAAAAATCTAACTACAGCAGAACCTCTACCTACGATGCCTAAAGATACGGATTTTCCAGCATATAAAGTAAAATTTGATCAAATATTCGACTCGACACCCAAAGTCAATTTCCAACATATGTTATAGAAGTTATAGAAAAAATAATCAAATATAAAAATCAAATAAAAATAAATAAGCTAAGTTAGTTTAAAGTTCACGTAGTGAAAGTCAGAGTACGTTAGGGTGCATACTGTATCTCAGTCTCCACTTCTACCTCCATTAGCCTAAAGTATTTATTAAGGAGTTATCGTAGGTTTTTGGAACAAATTATAGGAATTACAGTGTAATCTGATGGGAATATTTGAACCAACATACCAATATTTTAACATACAATTTGTATGTAGAGGTTCTGCTGTACCTGTGTATGTAAAGTCGAAACCCAAGTGATAAACCAAAATCAGTTTTTCTCTCTCTCATCATTTAAACCAAAAAAGCAGAAAAGCTGACAGAGGTAACTAACCTCAGAGTCTCCAGTCTGCAGTTTGGACTTTCCAGTCCAGCAGAAAGATGTTTCCCTCCTGAATCCCTCAGCGTGTTTCTACTCAGGTCCAGTTCTTTCAGATGGGAGGGGCTGGACTTTAAAGCAGAGGCCACAGCTTCACAGACTCTGTCTGACAGTCCACAGTCTGCAAGTCTGTGGTAGAAAACATTAAAAGGAAGTCAGAATCACATCAGCTGATCCACACTGGAAACACAGAGTCAGCACAAACTGTAACTAAACATCTGGATGGAAAGAATGGGATGTGAGATGAATGTGATCTGATCAACATTGTTCTTAATCTGAGGTTCATCTCATCTCACTTTGATGAGACACAGTTATTCTCCTCAGCCTCTTACACCTGAGCACTTTAAATGGTTTTAGTCATTATTTGATGTCCTTTAGCAGACAAACAGAGAAACATGCTGTTCCATTCAGACTGAAGAAATCTCCAGTCTGTCCGCCTTATCTGATCACAGGTCAGAATAAAAATTTCTGCTTCAGAAAACTCCTTTTCTGTCTGTTTTTAAAGAAAAGTCTGTTTACAGTTGAAGAGATTATTTAATTAAAACAGTATTGTGAATTTTGAGTGTTCACATACTAACCTCTCAGTTTCTCATGTCTCCATTCATTTCCGATCCCTAATTACTTAATGTTCTGACTCATTGGCAACGTGTCAGGATCCAGAATTTTTAGAGTCTTTCTTTACATGTTAAGATCACTGATTTTCACTGACATTTTGAGGATAAACAAATAATCTTCAGCTTTAAATCAGCATGTGGTGAGTTTCCTCTTCCAGTCTGAAGCACATAGAAAGCTAAATGAAACAGAACCTGTCTCCAGCTCCTCCTCCTCCTCTATCAGAGCTTGTGGCTGCAGCAGGACTCTTCATACCTGAGTTTGTGTGGATCCTTCAGAGCAGCAATCAGCAGCTTCACACCTGAATCTCCTGGACGGTTGGAGCTCAGGTCCAGCTCTTTCAGATGGGAGGGGTTGGAGGTCACAGCTGAGGCCAGAGAAGAACAGCCTTCCTCTGAGATCCCACAGCTGGACAGGCTGCAGACACACAGAACAACACAGAAACTCTGAGAGCTGCTCTGAGACTGAAGCTGGATGTTATCTCATGTTGATCTGATGATGGCTCCAAAGCACTCAGTCAGCAGTCTGATCAATGACATCAGTCTATTAGACACTGTCAGAAGTTTTTAGTCTGAACCAATCTGGAGGATCAACGTTAACATTCCAAACTGCAGCAGAGGTTCAAACATTGTGAAAGTGTTCATGTTAAAGGAGGAATGAGAACAGGCAGCACACTGAGTGTTAGCGGTGCCAGACCTAGGGGAATCTGGGCCAGCAGCAAGGGCTGCACAGGCTAGGGAGCACTGTGTCACCAGGTTATACAGAAGCTAACTCTGTGGATCAACAAGGAGAGGACCACCGTTAGCGTGCTGCCCATGCTCAAGCTGCTTTACTTTTGACATTCGAGAACATACAAATCACAATAACAGGATACATGTAGAATCCTAATGACACTTATTCTGCTTTTAAAACATTTAGCTAAAAAATGGTGTGCTAACAGTAATGAGTAATGAAAAAAGCATTCACAATAGTTACTGAACTATAATCAATGCAGACATGTGCCTTTAACCGTAGCTGTGGATCAACAGGGAGAGGACCACCGTTAGCGTGCTGCTCATGCTCAAGCTGCTTTACTGCTGAGGCCATGTGCTGAACTAGGTAGCTATCTCCATGGTGAATCCACAGCTGTAAACAGCGCCATCTGCTGACTCAACTCTGTGGTTTCTTTATGTGGGAAAAGTCATGTGACAATAAATGTTAGGATAATTTAATTATTAATAGAAAATACAGGGGTGCCTGGTTGCATAACAAACTCCAAACATATTTAGCGTCTCTTCAACCTACTATATGAGATGTCACAGGAAAATGGTTCAATCTTTAGTCTCCACTAAGAAAAGAAACTCTGCACAGAGCACAAATTTGTAATAATTTTACTAAATTCCCAAATAAAGCTGCTCATTTTCACATATCTACTACTAGAATCCTAAACTTCTTTTTCTGAAAGGAAAAGTCAGTTTCCATCCAGTTCTGACCTGAGACTTTCCAGTCTGCAGTTTGGACTTTCCAGTCCAGCGGAAACATGTTTCACTCCTGAATCCTCCAGCTGGTTGTTACTCAGGTCCAGATGTGTCAGACTGGAGGACTGAGAGCTGAGAACTGAGGACAGAGCTTCACAGCTTCTCTCTGAGAGGTTACAGTCTCTGAGTCTGAGAAGAGAGACAATAAATGGATTAGATCATCAATCAGTCAAACAGCTTTTGTAGATTTTTATATCACTTCTGTGCTCATGAAAATAAGGTTAAGAAAAATCCCCGAATGAATTATAGCAGAAACTTCTATTTTCAAAAATGGAAAGACAAACCACAAAACTAAAGCTAAGTTCAGACACAATGATGCTGTTGTGACCGAAAGTCATGATAAAAAATGTGGAGACTTTCTGTCAATGCTGTTAAAAACTTTTGTCTGTTCAAGAAACACTTAAAATGATTCTGCCTGTGTCTGAAATATATTAATAATCAGACTTAAGATGTTATGGTAGCTTATTAATATGACAAATTACATCTGTAAGATTCTTTTGAACTAATAATTAAAGTGCAGTTTCCTTGAAACCGAGTTTGACTGTGACTCTGCTGTTTGTCTCCAGCTCATAAGTGACCCCTTAAAACGAAATCAGTCTGTGTCTGTACTCACAGAGCTTTCTTTGAGGCTTTGACCACTGGCAGCAGCCTCAGAAGAGCCTCCTCTGAAGCAGAATATTTCTTAAGATCAAACTCATCCAGATCTTCCTCTGATGACAGTAAGACGAAGACCAGAGCTGACCACTGAGCAGGAGACAGTTGATCTGTGGAGAGACATCCTGAACTCAGGGCCTGTTGGACCTCCTCCACCAGAGAACCATCATTCAGTTCATTCAGACAGTGGAACAGGTTGATGCTTCTCTCTGCAGACACATCCTCACTCAGCTTCTCCTTGATGTACTGAACTGTTTCCTGATTGGTCTGTGAGCTACTTTCTCTCTGTGTCAGCAGACCTCGTAGGAGCCTCTGATTGGTCTGCAGAGAAAGACCCAGGAGGAAGCGGAGGAACAGGTCCAGGTGTCCATTTGGACTCTGTAAGGCCACATTCACATTAGTCAGATGGAGCTCATGGAGACTCGGTTTAAATAACCAATTAAACCTGGTAGAGAATCTTTTGTGTTCTTCCAGCAGGTTCTTTCCAGAGTTGATGAAGGTCAGATGGACGTGCAGAGCAGCCAGAAACTCCTGAACACTCAGGTGGACGAAGCAGAACACCCTGTCCTGGTACAGCCCGCTCTCCTCTTTAAAGACCTGTGTGAACACTCCTGAGTACACTGAGGCTGCTGAGATATCGATGCCACACTCTGTCAGGTCTGATTCATAGAAGATCAGGTTTCCTTTCTGCAGCTGATCAAAAGCCAGTTTTCCCAGAGACTCCACCATCTTCCTGCTCTCTGGACTCCAGTGTGGATCCGTCTCAGCTCCTCCATCATACTTGACCCTCTTCACTTTGGCCTGAACCACCAGGAAGTGGATGTACATCTCAGTCAGGGTCCTGGGCAGCTGTCCTCCTTCTCTGTTCCTCAGCACGTCCTCCAGAACTGTAGCAGAGATCCAGCAGAAGACTGGGATGTGGCACATGATGTGGAGGCTCCGGCAGCTCCTGATGTGGGAGATAATGCTGCTGGCCTGGCTCTTTTCTCTGAATCTCTTCCTGAAGTATTGCTCTTTCTGCTCGTCTGTGAAGCCTCTGACCTCTGTCACCATGCTAACACAGTCAGCAGGGATCTGATTGGCCGCTGCGGGTCGTGTGGTTATCCAGAGGCGAGCATAGGGAAGCAGCTTCCCCCTGATGAGGCTGGTCAGCAGCACGTCCACTGAGCTGGACTCTGTGACGTCAGTCAGGGGCTCCTGTTTGTGGAAGTCCAGAGGAAGTCGACTCTCATCCAGACCATCAAAGATGAACACAACCTGGAACTCTGCAGAGCTGCAGACTCCTGCTGCTCTGGTTTCAGGAAAGAAGTGATGGAGGAGTCCCAGCAGGCTAAACTGTTTCCCTCTCAGCACGTTCAGCTCTCTGAAGGTGAAGGGAAACAGGAAGTGGATGTCCTGGTTGGCTTTGCCTTCAGCCCAGTCCAGAGTGAACTTCTGTGTTAGGACTGTTTTCCCAATGCCAGCCACTCCCTTTGTCAGCACTGCTCTGATTGGCTGCTCTCTTCCAGGTGGGACTTTAAAGACGTCTTCCTGTCTGATGGTTGTTTCTGGTCTGGCTGCTTTCCTGGAAGCTGCTTCAATCTGTCTGACCTCATGTTCCTCATTGAGCCCTGCAGCCCCCCCCTCTGTGATGTAGAGCTCTGTGTAGATCTGATTCAGAAGGGTAGGGCTTCCTGCTCTAGAAATGCCCTCAAACACACACTGGAACTTCTTCTTCAGAGCAGATTTATGGTTACGCCCACAAACTGCAGCACAATATTCTGAAAGAAGGCAACAAATAAAATTATTAAATAAACATGTGACCATGTAAAGACTGAGTGTCTTCACATCTGAATAAATATGTCATTTCTCCAGCAGGTTAAACCTTCAGAGAAATCCTCTTACTGCTCCTCAGACGCTCAGCCAGCTCCTCCTGCTTCATTCTCCTCAGGAAGTGCACTGTGATCTTTACTAATGCCTCTCTGCTGCTCCTCTGCTCTGCATCCTCATCCTCCCTCTGAATATCTAAGCATTGTGGGTCATCTGGACTCAGAGCCTTCTGGATCTTCTTCAGCTCCTCCTTCACAAAAGTCAGCATGTTGTCCTCCAGCAGCTGGAACAGAACATGATCTGAATGATCCAATTTGACTGAAACATGGAGCCAAACATCAGCTCCATGTTGGACACTCCAATAATCCACTGGTCTACAGAGTGCAGCGTGGAGATGACTGAACAGAAGAACTAGAAAAGAACATGTCCAGACCATGAAGATGGAGTCCAGCTGTGTTTGATGCTGCTGGGCAGACTGAGCACTGGGAACCTCTGAGCTCTGCTGCTCCACTCTGTGGAGGAATCAGGAACAATGAGCCCACATTCTGCCTGTCCACACACAGACAAACACAAGCTGGAGGTCCATGAGCTCATGTGGATGTTCCAGTCCACCAGAGGACTCCCTGTAGTGGTCCTGCTGGTCCCACTGAGGCCTAAAGCTTTTCCCTTTGAATCAAACTCTGTGTCCTCCTCCCTCCAGCAGCAGTTGCCACTGAGTGGAAGCTCCTAGCTCCACTGTGTTAGAGCCAAAGCACAAAAGGACACCAGCTGGACCAGTTGCTGTCCTACACACACTCACAAAGGCCTCCTCCATCATCCATCCTGTCCACTTTGACCACAGACTTTAAGGGAAACATTCAACACACAGAGCTTCACTTCTGAAAACACAGATGATGGAAACAGAGCTGAGCTCACATTAAACACATGTTGGAATAAAACTGTTCAAACTGACTCTGATACATGTTACACTGTTACAGCATTTACACACAGCTCACCTCTGGAATGATGGAGGATGGGCTGATTTGAACCCAATGGGTTTTCCCATTGACTGATCACTCTTCATGGACACACAGCTGGGTCCAGATCCAGGTCCAGGACCAGATTCAGGTCCAGGTTCTGGTTCAGGTTCGGGTTCTGGTCTGAGTCTCTGATGGATCCTGACAGAAAAAAAATACTTGTTTTCTTCAAACTAATGTACTCAGTGATGGTGTTTGAGTCTACAGAGGCCTGTCAGAGTGGCTGCTGAGGAACAATGTTCCAGCCAGGACAGCTACTCAGTGATATTCTCCCTCTGTTTGAATAAAGAGTTGCAGGACTCAACGAAAAACATCATATTAGGATTAGTCTCACAGACACATCAAGAACTGATCCAGGTCTGAAGAAGTTCATGTGAAAACTGGTTCTCATCTGAAACAGGAAGCAGCCTCCTCTGAACATTGACAGCTACTTACTGTTTGTCTGAGGAAACATCTGGATTGAATTCAATAGGCCTGAACATTGACTGGTCACTTTTAAAGGACACACAGCTGGGTTCTGGTTCTGGTCCTGATCTGAGTCTTCGATGGATCCTGGAAGAAAAACATCACATTAAAATTAGTCTCACAGAGATATCAAAAGCTGATCCAGGTGTGAAGAAGTTCATGTGAAAACTGGTTCTCATCTCAAACAGGAAGAAGCCTCCTCTGAACACTGACAGCTACTTACTGTTTGTCTGATGGAACATCTTCTGAACTTTGTTTGAAATTAATAGGCCTGTCGTTTGAACAGTCACTTTTAAAGGACACGCAGCTGGGTTGTGGATCTGGTTCTGGTTGTTTCCTGTGAATAAAGCTGCTTTAGTCTGGGAGCTCTGACATGGAGAAGAGTCCCTGACAGTTGGAGATGGTCCTCTCACCTCTGAGCTCTGCTCTGGCTCTCATGTTCCCCACACAGAGAGCTTTTAGGCTCCTCACTCTGATCCATGCTGCTGAGGTCACACCAGCTCACACACACTTTCTACCTGCAGAGGAAACACACACCAGCTCACACACACTTTATACCTGCAGAGGAAACACACACCAGCTCACACACACTTTCTACCTGCAGAGGAAACACACACCAGCTCACACACACTTTCTACCTTTATATATATCTGTGGAGAAAAAAAAATCATTCGATCAAATCAATTCAGAAATTGATAGAAAATAAGATTTCTTCAATTACAGTTTCTTTGTTAGAGACTTCCAATAATAAAACTAAAATAATCAGTATAAAACATCAGTGGATGTGAACCTTATTGATACGGGTGGATGATCTTAAATAGTTCATCCAAAGCTTTGTAAACGTCTAACCTTTATATACAACCTTTCCATTCACACAAGACATGAAACTAACCCAAGTAGTGGCCATTTTCAAAAAAGGTGACAGACACAGTATGATAATTACAGGCCAGTAGCTTCATTGATACAGTGTTTGAAACTTTAAACAAAGTTTATGAAACAGATAAAATGATTCAAATATATAATATTTTCAGTGAACAAGAATATGGATTTAGAAAGAGTAAAACAACTGCATATCCAGTGATGACCATGTCTGAAGATGTAGCTGACGATAATTGATAATGAAAAAAAAGGAAAAAGAATAGAAAATTGAGAGAGTGTGTGGAGACAGGGATATTTTATTAATATAAATGTCATCAAAAATAACAATAGGCAATGCTTTTGGAAAGTATCGGCAGTCCCTGTTATACTTTTTACATGTGTTGCTGTTATCGAATATAAAATGGAATGTTTTTGTCATTATTAAACAGTGAAATTATTCACTTTCAACATTTTAAATGTAATCCATGTTTTGTCGAGACAAAAAAAATGGATTTGTAAGTAATAGGATGTCATGTTTTTCACACTGTAAAAGTGTGAAAAACAGAGTGGTTGACAAACTTGCTTTAGTCTGTTGGGACCTTAACAAACTGCGGAAAGAAAGAGTAATACAAGCAGCTGCTGATGCAGAAAATTGTGAACAATGAATAACAAATGTGAGGCTGTAACAAATTGTCTACTACATATTTAAGCCTCGCAACCAAATCACACATTAAGCAAACAGGCCAAACTACTGCTGGAATTACAGAACATTTCACATAATTTTTGGTACTGTGGAAGGTTATCTGGTCTTAGTTCAGTGGGCACTGAAAACTGAACCAAATGCTATAATGAAAGACATAAAAGTTCCTTATTGACAATGATGCAGCAACAGGAGTGAGATTATAAATATGAGGCTAAGCATTCCGCTAAAGAGTTGGTAAAATGTTGAAAAATAAATTCATCAGAACTTGTCTTGGTTATTTTATACGAAATGACTAAGGGGACTTCGATGACCTATATCAGATAAAAAATTAATCCCAGTTTAGCATGAGGTTATTGTGCACACGGACTTACAGTAATTCTAAATCGTTTTTCAATCCTGAATTGCATAATCTGAATTCTTTATGTTTAGCCTGGTACTCTCAGAAAGAATCATTTAAAAAGCCTTCCCATACTGAAGAGGAGCAGTTCTTGGCGGGCTGTCAGTGACTGACAGACAAAATGGAGCACAGCGTGAGAGAAGCAGCCTCGCCATCGATCTTTAGCACCGTCTGGACTTGTTTTCTTAATGAACTGTAAACTTACCAAAGCTCATCAGAGCTGTGCTATAGCGTCTCCCCTTTTGTTCCTCAGGTGGATGCATGAATGAATCTAGTTTGATTAGTTACAAGTTTGTTCTCAAACTGATCCAGGTGATGGCTAATTTGGCTTCCTCCTCCTTCATTTTAAAACTCAACTCAAGGTAACTGGAGAAAACTTTTCTGTGGGGATGTTTAGACATGTAATGACTTTTTGCCAGCTTAAAGGAGGTGTGTTATCAATCAGCTTTCAATCAGCACAAGAGGGAAGCATTTATTTGGGTTTCTGCAGTTGCAACCAAATAAAATCAGCAAAACAACACTAATAATGTGCTTTGTTTGGAGATGACTGTCAAATGGAACTGTTCTATCACCGTACCAGCTTGGAGAGACGTACAGAGCCCAGTCACATTCCAAGCTAAAGTTCAAATAAAACTATTAAAACTATTTAGCTCCTGCTTGTTGCTTTGCTATAAACAGCTATATAATCATCAGTAGTTTTATTGTTAGAAAAAATAAACTGCCCCCACATCTTCAATGCTCCCTTATTTTTTAGAGATCAAATGTCCAGGGGTTGTGATTGAGAAACATTTTGACTGGAAAAAGCATGTAACCATGTAAAAGGCAAAAGGGAAAATCCATTATGCAGAAATAAAAAGAAATATAAAATTCAACAGCTGTGTTATTCATTTGACTAAAAACATGATCAGTCAGATTTCTCTGAACTGCAGATGGAAGGTCAAATATATTCACAGCTTTCTATCCTTCAGAGGGATTACAGCAGTTTAACCCTCCAGAGAGTCATGACACAGCACGCAGGACAGTTTCAGGATCAGCTGAATAACTTTATGTTCTGGTTTGATCCACGACTTCAACAGAAGAACTCTGACAACGGAGCAGCTTATTGAGAAATACTAACCCTCTTCTTCTTAAGTTACAATTCTGGTCATGTTAACTATTCATTTGTTATGGAGACCCTGTTGTCATGTGGCTGAGTGTGTCACGTCTGATGTCTCGTCATGTCATGATCACCTATTGTGTACACCTGGGGTTCCCCTCCCTTATGTGTTTAAATAGTCCTCGATTCCCCTTGTCTTGTGTGAGTGCGTTCTTGTCCGTCTGTCCTTCGTCACCCCCACGCCAGGTTTGCTTTTTGTCACAGTTTTGCCACAGCTTTGTCACAGTTTTGTTAATCTTTATTTTGTTACTTTGTCACAGTCATAGTTTTGCCACAGTCTTGTTTACTTATTACTTTGTTACTTTGCTCATAGTTTGCCACAGCTGTGTTTGTGTATCATGTCTGGACTTCCACTTTTTGTTGCAATAAACCTTGTCTTCCCTCATCACCACTCCTGAGTCCTCCCTCAAGAACCCACCTTCCTGACAGAGTAAGAACCATCATGAAGAAGAGGCTGAAGCCACATCCCCCCTGAACAAGGCGTAAACAGCTGCTGAACAGTGTTCTGAACACTGTGCTCCTCCTCCAAATCCTACCTGTCTGAACAGACACAACAGCTGAACTGAGCATGTGCAAACAGTTGACTTCACACAGGTTGGAATCCAGAGTTTAAATCCACAATACTCAGCCTTTTCTCTTTCCGAGTATTTTTAAAAATCCACCACAGCTGAATAGAAATGTGTGTGTTTCTATTCCACTTATTCTGCTTCTGCAAGCCGCAGATCAGATGACTCATAAAATGGAGGATTCACTTCTGCTTCAGTTCAGCAGAGCTGAAGTTTGTTTAATAAACAGACATTTAATGCAGATTTCTGTTTACAAGAGCTGATTTTAACCAGTTCAACATATTAAAGGAACAAAAACTGATCATTTACCTTCAGATTCTGCTTCGCCTGAGAGGAAAACGTCTCCTCCGTCAACTTCTTCAAAGTGAAAGTGTAATATCCAGATAAGCCTGTAGAGGTGTTTCCCTGCAGCAGACCCATAGACATATCGACGGATACGTAGACGAATACATATCTGTATTTTATTTCGCCAATGAATTAGTTTAACAGCTAAATTAAATATAGAATACAATGAATATATATATGACTTAATCTACATCGTGTTGTGTCTGTGTTTTAAGTTTCTGTTGTTACAGTTATTCTGCTTCTGGAAGCCGCACATCAGATCTCTCATAAAATGGAGGATTCACTTCTGCTTCAGTTCAGCTGAGCTGAAGTTTGTTTATCAAACTCTGGAACGGATCATTTAACACATATTTCTGTTTACAACAGCTGATTTTAGCCAGTTAAACATATTAAAGCAATAAAAACTGATTATTTACCTTCAGATTCTGCTTTGCCTGAGAGGAAAACGTCGCCTCCGTCAAGTTCAAAGTGAAAGTAAAAAGAGTAAAAGCTGTAAAGGCTGTGGGAGGAGGCAGCAGCAGCATAACATGGCAGCACTCTGCTAACACAGGAAATGACTCAGCTCTTCACCCTCAAAAATAAAACCGCTGCTCTGAGAAAGGCTCACAGATCATGTGCTCTGTTCCTGGAGTCTGGTCCTTAAACTTGATCAGATCAGAGCTTTAGCCTCGTTTTGTCTTAGAAATAAAGTTTTTCTACTTTTATTAACTACAATAGGAGGGACTGATGACTGATTCTACTTCTGTTTGTTCTTGAAGTGCAGATATTTTAATGCTTTTTTGCTGTATTTCATTAAAACAGGAGTCACAAAGCAGATGACAGGTTCAGAGTGAATCTTTGTCTGCTGGTTTATGTTTCCAGCTGAAATGTTAAACGTAGATGAGGCCAGAGCTGCTCCAGGAGCAGACTGAGCCTCCTCAGACTGAAAACCACACATGACGAACACATGCTGGGCTCCACACACCATCATGGAGACAGTGTTAACCCTTGTGTGGTGTTCATGTTGTTGTTACTCAGCCAGTGTTCGTGGGTCTGACGGACCCGTTGCATTTTGTGGCTTTTAATGCCTCAAAATCACTTTTATATTAAAACACTTTTAAATTAAAATACTGAACAGATGTTTACCTCATCTTAACTTCTCTCTCTCTCATCCAAAATCAATTCCAGGGCCCTCTGGACAGAGAACCTTTTGGCCCTCTTGATCGGTTATAAGAAACCACTCTGGAAAAGTTGTGCCAGTGTGGTCCCGCCCCCAATTTTTAGCAGATAGACAGAGGGTGAAATGTGTGAGAAAATTAGAGCAGACAAACAATATATGGGAACTGTTTCTTTTGTGTTTGTGCACCTGGGGTTCCCACACAAGGTTGCAACATTGTGAGTGAGTTTGGGTGTCTGTGTGTGGTTCACAGAACATTAATTTCCACACTTCTATTAGCCCCGGGTCCAGTGGACCCGAACATCTTGTATGTAATAGAAATGTGTAGGGGGGGTGTACGGTGTGTGGGCATTAAATATGAATTCTGATATATGTTCTTGACAGAAAATGAGCCAAAGCCAGTGAGTCTCAGTTTGAAAAATTAATTCATTGTATAATTTTTCTTTTAGTAAAAAATGAAAACGGGTCCCACAGACCCGAACACCACACGAGGGTTAAAGGACAGATCTCTCCTTTAGTTTTTTTTTCTCCTGCAGTCTAACTCCAGCAAACAGCTGGACATTCCCCACACAGAGAGTGTTTCCTTTTAGTTTACAGACAGACTTTCAGGACTCAGTCTGTTTGTTTGTTTGTTTGTTTGTTATTTGTATTCTACAATAAAGAGACAGCAGCAACAGGTACATTTCCAGTTTTACTTCAGGTCTGAAGCCAGAGTTCCTCTGAAACGTGTTACTTTTCAGCTGGAAGCTTTGAGTTTGCACAAACTGCCTCTCTGGGCTTTTCATAAACGTATATGGATGTTCACGCCTGTATATTAAGAATAGAATAAACCATGGAACTATGGTCGTATCTTAACTTGAAAATGAAATGAAAACTGTTCATTAAATAATTTCAGTTTGTCTTTCTTTGGCAGCGAACGGTCGGATTTGAAAAGACGTCTATAGACGTCTTTGGCAGCGAATGAGTTAAATAATAACCAATAACCACATCATCATCTGAAAATAACTATTGGCTGGTTATCAGAGGGACTCCCCTTTTGGAGACAGTCTGCATTAGCTTCTGCACAAACAGCAGCAGAGTTTATGTTCAACATTTCTGTGGATATAAGAACATAAATGAAACTTTTGACAGTTGTCTCCCTCCATAAAGTTTGTGGTGAACAGAGACACCCAGTGGCCACATTATGTAACTGCAGTATGTGTTCATTAACTTTCCCTTAGGCAGTATATTAAGGAGAGGGAGGACAGGAAGTTTGACTGTTTTTAGTCAGTTTATGCTGTGAAAAAGCTCAGATGAGACACAGGTTCAGGTTTTATTTTGGGGGGGGCAGGTCAGATGTCTATTCTGTGGCTGTGAGCACTGATGAAGCTCATCCCAGAAATGAGAGCAGCAGCTTTGGCTTGATGTGACGTTTGTTTGCTGTTGTCTTCTCAGGTGGAGGCAGCAGCATCCCTAAAAGCAGCCTCACTGTTACTGCTTCTGTTTGTCTGGATGTTTGTTTTTGTTTGTTTTATTTAGTTGTTGGAGCAGAGAAAAGAAACACAGGTAATTCATAAACAGCCGACTTTTCCCCTGCTTCAAAGTTTGTAAGGAGAGCAGATCTGTTTCTTATAGTAAAGCTCACATAGAGGTTAATCTTTGGTAGGACAGTAGGGATTTTACAAAAGCTGTAATTATTTAACTTATAATGAACACTTTTATACTCTTTGTTTGGAAAATAGTCATTTCTACCTACACTGAACACATATTCACACACATCCATTCCATATGTCTGAATGGCATGTGGGCATGTTGTCCATGTGATATCATGTTTGAATGTACATGTATGTGTATGATCTGGGTCCAAACTGCCCCCCTGCTGTAGAGCACATCCATCAGAAAGTCAACCCAGAATGAGCTGGAACGTCCAACCAGCAGAGCTGAACTAAAGGCTGATGAGAAACTCCCCATGAAGCTGCCACAGCCCTGGTTGAAGGAGCTCCAGCATGAAGTGGAGGGAGACGCCTGCTGCCGGAAGCTGTTGGAAGCTGCTGGAAGCTGCTGGAAGCTGCTGGAAGCTGCCGGAAGCTGCTGGAAGCT
>JABUIW010029208.1:0-12305 GCA_013363375.1 Menidia beryllina | reverse complement strand
AGAGACACTGAGGATTACCGAAACTATAACCAAGGAACAGCCTAAGAACATGGATACAGACTAAACGGCAGGTCTGAGCTCAGATAGCTCCAACCGGAAGAGAGCTCAACCTAGAGATAGCACCAAAATAAAAGAGGAAAACAGAACAGGGACCGGCACTGAGGGAAATCTTTTCATCAACAGCATCCGGCCCCGATGACCAGGATACGTCAGTTACATCTTGTTGCTATAGAAACAGGATTCTTAATGAGGCACTTTGCCAACATCAACAACATGACAAAATCTGAGCGGCATACACAACGACTAGGATCCCTTAGATGTCCGATTAGAACTCAACTGGCTTGAAGGAATTCCTGTGTCTGAGCACATTCATTTGAACTCCAGTGTTTGTTTGTTTTTTAGCCCAAGGGGATTCTCAAAATTCTACATAAACCTGGCCCAAAAACTTAGATGCAAAACTGGACAAGAGGCACAAAAAAATGAGGCAAATGATCAGTCGAGGACAAACTATGGACTTGACTGATCGTTTGTCTCGTCATTGAAACAGATTGGTACCCATGTGAATCCTGCCTCATACTAAAAGGTGGGCAAATCCTAGAACCCAAGGCCATCACTTCCTGGACCCCCAACAGGTCCAGCCTAACAAAGCCGTGTCTGTTTGAGGGGATAGCTCTGACTGTTAGAGCTAAAGACTTAGACTTAGACTTAGACAGTACTTTATTGATCCCTTGGGAAGACTCCCTCAGGAAATTAAGGGTACCAGCAGCTTACAGTGTCAAGTTAGAATCAGTTTAAGCAAAAATATACAAATAAATAAATAAAAATACAAAAAATACAGAAAATACAGATTAAGTACAGTGTATGTGTATGTGATCTCTCTTCCCCCTGTCCTGTGTCACCTCCTCGCCCCCAGTGAGGCGTTGTACAGTTTGATGGCGTGGGGGACAAAAGAGTTCTTAAGTCTATTGGTCTATCGGCACTTGGGAAGCAGCAGTCTGTCCCTGAACAGGCTCCTCTGGCTGCTGATGACGGTGTGCAGAGGGTGGCTGCATGGCCCCATGGCAGCCGTCAGCAGGGTCAAAGTGGACGCCGCACTGACTTGAATCAGCTTAATGGTTTCCTGGATGGGGCTTCTGTTCAGGTTTCGTGGATCCAGGACCGGTTCTTCTGCCATGGGTGGGTAGTTTTGAGCCTTGTTTGCATGAAGGTGTGTGGCTGGGTTCACTGGGGTCGGGGCAAGCTCCTGCGTGTCGTGGAATATCAGGCATACTTTTGGCGCTTTTTCCCTTTTATCCACCGCTTTTTCAATCCCTTGGGGAACTTTTTCCCTCTTTGTGCTGGATGTGTCGTCAATTCTTTCTAAACAATACGAGTGACAAATCCCAGCTGTTCTTTTCTGTGTGGAGATTGCAGGCTCTCTATTTTATTTCTCTCAGTAGACTTTGGCTTCTTCCCACTTTCCAAAAACATGCTGCTGGTTTTAAACTGACCACAGTGCCGCCCATATATGTCCATTTGTTTTTTCCTTTTGAAGTTAGTGGGTGTGGCTTCTATTCAGATGTCCTCAATGGTCCAGATATTAGGGACTATTGGAATTTATTGTTAATCTCCAATTAAAATGTTTTCATTTGACTGCATTTGACCGTAGAAGAAACTTCTGTGTTCACGTGCGCTCATGCGTTCAAATGTGCATCATCTGGTTCAGAACTGGTACAAAACCCACTGTTTCCAGCAGCTCCACAGTGCATTACCACAAAGAAACAGCAACCTTTGGAGAGGTTACCTGCTAAGTCAGCAGCTTGGCTCAAACTCGCTGTGCAAGGTGGCGCATTCAGCACCGAAAGGAAGCGCTTACATAATCCTTGAGAGAGAGAGAGAGAGAGAGAGAGGGAGAGAGAGAGAGGGAGAGAAAGAGAGAGAGAGGAAAGCATTCCAAACACCTCTGGTGTGGGGGTGGGTGATGGGACAGTGAGACAGAAGTGGAAGAGTGAGTCGGAACAAGTAAATGGGGGATGGGCGCTTCACGCTACTGCAAATCAAAGTCCAGAGACACATGGCTCGCCCCCGACAGGACAAACGGCTCCTTATGTAACAGCACAATGATTAAGACCCTGGAAGATGTGCCGGGAGGAACATTGTCCCCCACATCTGCTCTGTCACTCCTCCTCCTGCATTAACGATAGCAGGGAACATTGATAGAGGCTCTTTTCCCACTTTTCAATAAGATATTAACTCACCAATCTCCTTCAATTTATTATACAGAGTTCAAACAGAGTTGAAACAGGCAGGCACCTACAGGAAAGGTGGTCACTTCTAAAGGAGGTGAATTATATAAGAGTCTGAATGGTTAAATGGAAGGAAGGCCTGGCAGAGATACCGCAGCCCCACAACACCGAGCGCCAGCCATCGGTTCAATCAGACGGAGGATGCTGAGACAATAGCCATGAGGAAGTGTTGGTACACAGATAAGACCTGTGTGTGTGTGTGTGTGTGTGTGCGACTTTCAGGGTCTGGAGCGCACTAACTGCCACCGTGGTAGGCTTTCTGCCGCAGCTTTCTTTCTCCCTATCGCTAGCATGAATACTGTTTGAGCAGGTGTTTTTTTTTTCTGTCCGTGACAAGTCAACCAACATGCAGAGAAAACAGCATCAGGATGGCTGTCTGCAGCCACAGGGAATAAAAACAGGCCGACCAGTCAGAGTATCCCTTTCAGATATACAGGACTGTCTCAGAAAATTAGAATATGGTGATAAAGTTCTTTATTTTCTGTAATGCAAGTAAAAATCATGAAATGTCATACATTCTGGATTCATTACAAATCAACTGAAATATCGCAAGCCTTTTATTCTTTTAACATAGCTGATTATGGCGTACAGCTGAAGAAAACTCAAAAATCCGATATTCTAATATTTTGAGATAGGATATTTGGGTTTCTTAAGCTGTAAGCCATAATCAGCGATATTAAAACATTAAAAGGCTTGCGATATTTCAGTTGATTTGTAATGAATCCAGAATGTATGACATTTCATGTTTTTTAATTGCATTACAGAAAATAAAGAACTTTATCACAATATTCTAATTTTCTGAGACAGTCCTGTAGCTCTGCTAATTAGGGGGCTAAAAGCTGTGTATCTGCTACAGGTTTCACTGGTGTGCTGCTTTTGTTTAGTTTGTACTATGGGCCACTTTTAACTCCTGGACTTATCCAGGCGTCAGTTAGACAACGCCCAAAATGTCCCACCTTCATTTGGTTTAGGTTCTCTTTGAAAAGTGGATCAAACTACCCAGATGTGCAGTTAAAAAGAGCCGCTGGTCCAAAGACAGCCCTGACCGGGAAACAAAAAAGACATTAGAATGAAGAAAAAAACAGCTCATTGATTGGCCAACAGCAGAAACAGAAAGCCATTCCCAACAGGGAATATATAGTTTGCTGGGCACTGGGTTCAGGAGAGCTGTCACGCCTGCCCAAAGCACCTGACTAGCGACTTTTCCACTCGTACCGACTCAGCCCAGCCTTACATGGACATTTAACATCTCTGAACAGTTACAGCTTCAGAACCTTTTTGGCCGGAGTTCCATCGGGGCTGAGCAGAAATTGGTCAGGGAGTCACATTGTCTGTGGCCCACGGAAACTAAGAGAAAGTGTCACCTTGACACTCTCTCTGTAGAACCTGAGTATCCGGTTAGAGATCTCGGGGGTAATACTGGACTGAGACCTGAACTATAGCAGCTGCACTAAATCAATACCATCAGCAGCCTTTTGCCATTTAAAAAACATGTAGAATCAGAGGAACAGAGTCTAAACCAGACCTAGAAAGACTAGTCCATGCATTAGTCTCTAGCAGGTTAGACAACTATGCTGTTTTATTTACCGTAGTGTAAATTATTTTTCATTTCTGCTTTTAGACTCTTACATTTGATGTAAAGCCCTTTGAATTGTCCTGTAAACAGAACATGCTATGCAAATAAATTTGCTTTGCCTTTAGAGCCGTGCAGGGCTGAACAATGTCGGGCTGATTAGGTACTGAAAGAAAAGACAAAATGACACTGTAATTTGAGCCAAACCGTACCAGAGTGAGATCTCCCCAAAGCAGCAGAAGGAGTGATTAGCTTCCAACTGTATTTAAAAACTGATTTAACAGCAGAGCTGGAATTATTGTTCAGTCATCATATACCCTGGTAGAATAGCCTAGCCAAAGTAAGGGATGGAAGCACTGAATTCCAGCACCTTGAGACCGTACGTTCTTATAAAGAGGACCAAAGCCAATGTCAAGAAAAAAGGATAACTTAGACTGCTTCAATCGCAGTAAAACCCCCGGATAAGCGTTGGAACATGGATGGATGGATGGAACCTGTAAAACCATAAAACCTGCTGGACAGCGGCCTAAAGAGGCCTGGAGTTGCCCCCCGGTATAACTGATCAAATAATATGTAACATCTAGCCATCAATAGCTACAGATTAACTTCTGTGAGGTGGCAGACCAAGAAAGTGGTCCCCAATTTTAAGAAACGGAGCCAAAGAATGTGTTCCAACTATGACCATCACAGTCTTCTTGGGAAGGCTTACACCAGAGTGTTTAAAAGGATGTCGTAACTTTAATTGAGGATGAATTGTTTCACCTAGACTGTGGAAGAGTGAATCAGATCCCCATCGCTGTGGGCAGACTGAGGGGGTACATGCCAAGAGCCGATGGTGCCAGAGTTGCTTTAAGGCTCACACCGTTCTTTTGTAACCGAAGCACAAGCTGCATGTGAATTCGTTTTATCTTAAAGTTGGGGTTGTTTACGCTGTGGACTCTGCAAAGGCCCGCCGTCATCACTAATTCTGTTTGTGGTGCTCATGAGAAGGATTTCAAGGCCAAGTCACAGAGAGGAGGGAATCTGGTTCTGAAGCCTGAGGGTTGCCTCCACAACTTGCAGATGATGGGACTCTGTTAGCTTTTTCTATTACTTTTAGTACGCACTGGAGCGATGCGTGGCCGAGTGGTATTATAATAAAGAACGATATAAACCAAGACGACTTGACTTGACTCAAGACAAAAGAGGAGGGCTACTACAGAGGAGTCAGACTACATGTTTCTTAGCCCGCACACTTTTGCACTTTGAAGATAATAAATTCATAGATTGACAAATTGGCTAATTAGAATGCAGCCTTAGGCTCTCTGATGAGGACAGTAGATGTCTGTCAAAAAATATTTGTTTGTCAGAATATTTTTTCCTGCAATAACAAAATGTATTCATTTTATTCAACCCTATTATGGAAAAAAAAAGTTGTATTTTTACATTTTACTGACACATTTTCTTCTATGTCCAGCAAATGATGACTTCGACAAGCTGGTAACACACGTGGCAACTGCAACACAAGTTCTTCCCAGTAATATCTGTGGCTTTAACCATGTCGCATTTGGAAGCAGCTCCATGATGTAATGTATGGCTGGTATGTGTCTATAAGTGGAAATTGGAGCAGTGGAGCCAATATAGCTACTCACCAGATCCCTGTGGAGGACCCAGTTAGCATGGAGGTAATGGATCCCATCCAGAATCTGATACAGAAGAGACTTCACCATTCCCCGGGGGAGCTGCATGGGCTTCTTGTTGGCCTTGGAGGCACGGTGGAACTTGATGATGTGCTATAAAGCAAACGTAATAAAAAGCAGGGTTCAACAATTTATCCAGTTGTAAGGATGCCTAACTTACAAGAAAATGCTCATTAATATTGGAATTGGAAATTTGGAATGAATGCGCTACATCTCTGAAGTGAAGAGAGACTCACCCAAAGGTCGTGTTCAGCATAATCAAAGAGGAGCCAAACCTTTCTGTCGCTGTGAGACAGGAACACTTTCTGGAGGGCGATCACATTTGGGTGCTTTAGCTCTCGTAAAAGCTGCAAGACAAACAAATGTGACATTTAGACAGTCCCCATAAAATAGACAGCAACAGAGATGTGTGTCATGCTCTCTTACACCTTAGTGAGATTTAACGGTGGTCCCGCTTGCAGGGAGTAAAGCCCCTTTGAATATTCACATCTATTCTCAATGAGGTTTCTATTTGTTAAGGCCACTCTGTTGCTAGCTTTGACATATGCTAAGAGAGGCAGCGATTTATCTGCTATCTCTGTAGCATCTTCGTGATTCAGGATCAGGAGGAATGGTAGTGTGGCTATGATGCACTCTGACCTGGTTTTCATGACCAAAAACATCACCAGCTTTTTTGGATTCAGAGTGGAGGGAGGTTTCGCCTCCCTCCTCAGAGCAGCACACGCTTTTCCTCCTCCTCTCTCCGCTGCATGTACTCTCATGCTACGCTCTACACACTTCTCAGATCCGTGGTGGTCAGCATCTGTTTGTGCACCACAGATAAAGCTGTCTACTCAAAATAGAATGTTGGTTACCAACCGTAACCCAAAATTCGATTATAAGGCTGAACAAAATGAGCTATTTTTGCAGTTCGGTCTCAGTTCAGTTTATACTTTAGTCTAAATCATGCGCACATAGGGATATAACCATTACGAATAGTCCTTAAGGGCTGCGCTTGTACTCATAGAATGGGGTGTTATGGTTTGTAACCAACTTGTGACCTGATTCTATGCTCACACAAGGAGGATTTGGGCCAGATTTTAGTATGTAGTGAGATGCTGTCATCGTTCATCAGTAAAAAATGAATAGACTGAAAGATGTAGGAAATCCAGACTGCATTTAAAAATGATAATGCCAAAATATTTAAGAATATTTATAAACAAACAATAACGCTACAATCAAAATAACATAAAATTATACTTAAGTAAATAATTCAGCTTGCTGAAAGTAAATACTCCACTGGTAAGAGGTAATAAATTATCACTGCACCTGTTCAGCAAATTCCCAAAAAGTATTATTAATACATTCCACATTACTTACATCTTCATTTCTCCACTAAAACACAGCATTTGGAGAGTCAACAAAGTCACAAAAAGCCATTATGGACCATCCTGCTTTATGCTTTTTCATGAAAACAACTTTAACTCTCCAAAAATACTTTGCTTTATGAGAATAGTCTTTGTCCTTAGTAGCAGTTCCGGCCTTTGACCAAACATGAACCCTCATTTGCTCCTGACAATGTGTGGGAACTTTCTACACCTTCTGCAAATGAAAGTAAAACATGGCCCTATCTGTACGCTGATCATCATGCTTGGGAAAAAAGGTCAACATGGGCCAAGAAAAACATGAAGCCTGAATCGGTAAAGATGAAATCTCGCATATTTTTTATGGTTCCTCTCTAAGATAAAACCCCCATCGGCAACTGTATCACTATTTTTGTTTATTACAGCAGGACTGATTATGCCCTTAACAGAGACAAAGGCTATCTTAAAATAACATGCCGTGGTTACAACGGCAGTGCCAATGCTGAGATCTGCCATCCGCAGAGGCAACATAGAGGAAATGGGGATAGTTTAACAAAAGCCATTGTGACTCAACAGGGAAAACCAAACTTAACACAGCAAAATTCTTGGACAATGTTTTCATTCATGAAGGTCAGACTTACAATAACTGAGAGAACAGATGTGGAACAGTAGCAGGTGATGGGACTCTTTTAACAATGACAGAATACACTGGAAGAATTTAATTATATACAAGTATTCCAAGGACAATTATTATTATATCATATTATTATTTGAGCCTAAAACATCTCCTATTAATGTGGCAGAAGTGGCTCCACAGGTTATGCTATATTTGCATGCTTCATCTGTTGTGCACATCAAGGAAGTAAGCGAAGCGTAGTATGACAAAACTAAGTTAAAAACAGAAATAGTGGAGCAGCACAATTACCAGATAATTTTGGGAACCAAGCTAGGATGGTGGATGAACTAAATCAAAGTAGTGAAGTAATGGAACTGAAGGTTTTGGTTTTGAGCATGAAACAATCAGCAGCTCAGACTACCTGGTGTCTCGTCTTGATTACCTATGTCCGTTTCGTCCGTCTTGTTTCGTCTTTCGTCACCCCCACGCCAGGTTTGCTTTGCCATAGTCTTTTACTTTGTCATAGTCACAGTTTTGCCACAGCTTTGTCACAGTTCTGTTAATCTTTATTTTGTTACTTTGCCACAGTCTTGTTTGCTTTGCTTTGATTCTGTCATGAGGGTGGGTTCTTGGAGGGAGGACTCAGGTGCGGAGATGAGGGAAACAAGGTTTATTGCAACAAAACGGTGGAAGTCCAGACAAAGTACAAAGCAAAGCTGTGGAAAGCTGTGAGCAAAGTAACAAAGCAATAAGCAAACAAGACTAAGGCAAAACTATGACAAAGTAACAAAATAAAGATTAACAGAACTGTGACAAAGCTGTGGCAAAACTGTGACAAAAAGCAAACCTGGCGTGGGGGTGACGAAGGACAAGACGGACTAGAACGCACTCGCACAAGACAAGGGGAAACGAGGACTATTTAAACACATGAGGGAGGGGAACCCCAGGTGTACACAATAGGTAATCAAGACAAGACGAGACACCAGACGTGACACCTGGTCCTAAAGTAAGAAGATATGGAAAAGTAGGTGGGATAATGAAATAAATGGAAGGCATTTGTATAAGATACAAAATACAGTTGAGGTAGAAAGGATTAGAGGAATAAATAGGAGGGAGGAGATAATTATAAATAGAATAAGAACCGGTCATAGTTTTTTGAATGGAACTCTTTTTAAGATGGGGAAACATCTTACTGGTTTATGTAGTTGGTGTGATGAGGTAGAAACAATGGAACATGTTTTTATTAGTTGTAGGAAATATGTAGATCAAAGAAGAATATTAAAAAATGAATTAGGTTGTAATAGGGACTTGAAATTTAAGAATGTGGTTGAGCAGTTAAATGATACTGAGGGAAAAAAGAAGATCTTTCGTTTTTTTAAAAATACTGGGATCATTATGAGAATTTGAGGTCTAGAAAATAGGATCCAGTAGAGGGCAGTAATACAACAATCATGGATGTAAGCTGCCGTTAAAAATCAAAGAAGAAGAAGAAGACACCTGGTCCTTTAGTCTCCAGGTGGGGGAGGAGTGGAGGACCAGAGAACTCTCACTAACTGGTTTGAAATGACTCCCATGACAAGTGGGATGCACTCATGTTGTCTGGGGAAGTTTCAGTCCAAAGTGAGGTGTACGTTTATTGGACTCATATCTAGGAGGCAAGTTGTAGGTGGACAGCCAGACCCGCTGTCTCACTCCATAGAGAGGCGCTGGTCTGTGATGGCAGTCAGCAGTCTTCTTGTAAGACAAGGAGGTGCAGATGAGGACTTTTTGGGCCTTGGACCAGGAGCGGCCACATCGTCAGACCAAAGCAAGGTAAAACAGGGAGGTTGGTAGTCATAAACACATTTAAAAAGGGAATAAAACTGTGGAGGAGCAGGGTAACCAATGCACATATTCCACCCAAACCAGTTGGCATTCCAGGAGGAAGGGTTATGCACTGCCAAAACGTGTGACCGCATCTCTAACCCCTGCTTCATACTAGTTTGACCAGTGCATTGAGGATGATTTCCACAGAACAAGCTGACGGTGGTCCGCAGGAGAAAGCTAAAAGCCTGCCAAAACCTGTAAACAAAGCGGGGAGCCTGATCCAACACAACATCCTCAGGAAGACCATGCAGGCGGAATACATTGGCCAGAAACAACTTTGGCAGTCTCATTAGTGGACGAGGCCTGAACCAGAGGAATGAAATGGACCATTTACGAAAAACGGTCGGGCGCAGAAAGAATAACTGTGTTACCTTTTGAGGGAGGGAGTCCTTAGACCAAAGGTGTGAAACTCCAGTCCTCTTTGGGCCGCTGTCCTGCAACTTTTAGAGGTGTCCCTGTATCAACACACCTAATTCACCTCAAAGTGCCATTAGCAGGCTGGGGCAAAGCTCAACAATGTCCAATTTAATCTGAATCATGTCTGCAGGAGCAGGAAAATGTCTAAAGCCTGCGGGATAGCGGCCCACAGAGGACTGGAGTTTGACACCCCTGCCTTAGACAAAATGTAAGGTGATGTCTGACAGGGCCATTTAGAAACAGAAAGTGGATGAGGAAGACCAGAAGATGGGTCATGGGTGGAATTATGATGAGCAGAGGTGGGACCAAGGTTTACTTCTGGACATCCTTTTCCTTGGAAATACTCGCGAATACGGAGTGTGGTCCTGCAAACTCCAGGATGCCGTGAAGAGGGAGGCAGGAGCCCAGTGGATCACAGGGGGAACGAAAAGGCTTATAGTAGGCGTTTTTTTGGGAGAGGCCTGATCATCAGTGATATCTGGCAAAACTTCCCAGGACACGGCAAAGGTTTAATGAGCTCTAGATCAAGAGAAGGGCTCTGCAGGGACAAACAGGACAGGGTTTCTGACTTGACATTCTTAGACGCTGGCCGATAGGAGACAGTGAAGTTAAAAAACAGAGACAATGTTGCTTGTCATGAGTCTACACATGCAGGTTGGCAGAGCCGACCGATGCTGCTGAGGCTGCAGCTCCATGAACTGAGGTTGTGGAGGCAGGATCAGACTTGAAGGCTGTGTGCATTGCTTGGACCTGGGACACCATTTGGCCAAACTGGTCGTTCAGTAAAGCTTGGATGTCAGCTTGGTTGGCATGGGATTTCCCCTCTTGTTGCAAAGATGCAATGGCTTTCTCCTAAACTTGAATGTTGTGCACCTGCTGCTTAATTGCATCCTGCATGGGATCTGAGTCTGTTGGATTGATGTTGGCTAGGACTCAGGGAGGAATCCAATGTACAAACTCAGCTTATTTCAGGAGGCTTGATGTAAAGGTAAAGGTCAAAACACTAGATATCCACTATCTGTGAAAATTATACACAACAGTAGTCCCAGATCTAAAAAGTGTAATCCAAAGACGAGGCAAAGGTCTAAACACTAGATATCAAGAGCCAAAGTTTTGGGATTCTGACAGAGGTTAAGAAAAACTAACAATGAATTGCAGAACCCAGGAGGCTTAAATAAGGAACCAATAATTGCCACCACCAGGTGAAGAAGATAATGGACTCCCACGAGAGCTAGCCTGACATATTTAGCTTTAGTATCTTGTCCTATATGGCTGTAGGTACTTGCCATGACCCTTTTCCTCAGAAATGACTTCAATAAATGCAAAGTGCAATTAATCCAATAAAAATATAATTAACAAAACTAAAGCTTAGTGAAGAAAAAACCTATAAGCCACCAAATACAAACGAATCAGCATCCCTGTTATCCGTTGTTGACTACCTATATGAAGACAGGATTTTGACAATACATTGTCTTGATCTCAGTTAGCTGGACGTGATAAGTAAAGCAGCATGTGAGTGTCTAATCAACTAGCTATCAGGTTGGACAAATGAAATGCTATAAAATCTAAAAGCATCAATAGCAGCATGTGATGAAATGTAGTTTAGTTATTGAGAACCATGCTCAAAGAGAGGAGTCAGTGGGGTGGTTCAGTTGTCAATACCGTAGCAGTATTTTTTGGTTCAGTCCTCTCTATACTGCAGTTACAAAGACATCAGAGTAAGAAATCCCTCACCATCTGATTCAAAATTAATCTAATAAGTCCCAGTTTTTAATTGCACCTACACTGTCTTCATCAATAAGCTCCACCTTCACCTAAAGAGGACAAATGACTTCTGCCAAAAGTTTGCCAGGGATTTACCTGAGCAGAATTTAAACAGAGTTTAAATGTGGTGGAACCCCAGTGGGTTAGGGTTAGCTGTATAATCTGCTGCCCGTGTAAAGCTGGGCGATATCTGCTGAGCAGCCAAGAACACACAACAAGCAATCTAAACTCAAACCTCTATCGCAGCAGATGTCTCACATCTACAGAGCAAGATTAATACAAATGTTTTGCGGCCATATTGAAGGTTTTGCTGTAATTCAGGTCAGTCTGTCTCCTGTCGGAACTCCTTTCTTAGATCAGGCCCCATTTGCATGAACCTGCGTTTACCAAAACTGTGCGCACAAAAAGGCACGTTTTAGGATGGTTTTAGCCAGCTTTCCACTGTTAAGACGGTGCCTGAACACAATAATGGACACCACGGCAGCAACACACCGACTAAACCTCAGTGTCGGTCCGTCCATTAGGCGTTAACAACGTTTTAGACCACAGAAATAATCGAATCAGACGTTTGCGGATGGCGGGTTTTTAAGATGGGCGGGGTACATGTGACAGTCACGTGACCTGACCCTGGCCAATCAACATCTGCCTTCAGTAGGGTTGGAGTACACATCAGTCTACATTTCAAAGCCTTTAATTTAAACTAAATACACCTAAATAGACAGAAAGGCTACTTCCTGACCGTGTTGATGAAAAATAAATGCT
>JABUIW010029112.1:29941-50550 GCA_013363375.1 Menidia beryllina | reverse complement strand
AGAAAACTTTGGTGTCCAAATATCAAGTTGCCAAGTTTAGTCTTTTTCTTATCACTTTTTCCCAGAAGCACGACCCTGAAGGCAGAAACTGAAACACAACACAGAACATTTTAGCAACTGAAACCAGTAAGAATTTGCAAAAACATCACAAATAAACACACAAATAAAAGAACTAAAACTCCAGGAAGATCTCAACCTGGAAAACCAAACTAAACCAAATAATATAACTATTTTATATTTGTAACAATCAAATTTCTGATACTTTTCTTCATCAAAGATTTTAAATTTGTTTTTATTTGCAGTCACTTTTTCGAATTTGAGAAAGATTTAGAGAACATATCCACTTCTGTCTGTAAATCCATGATGAATTCACTCACCATTGGATGAGAAGGTTTTTCCTGAGGGTGAAACTTTAATTCCTTGGATTCCTGTGAACATTGATGTGAAACTTAATAGCTGAACAAATTGAGAGAAGGCCTAAAAAATAAAGTCTACACACCTGCATCCATAACAGCTGCTACCAGACGACCTGCTGGTTTCAGGCTCTGATCATCAGCTGCTGAAGGAGCTCTGAGTTCCTCAGATGTGTCCTCAAATACTTCACACATCAGGTGTTCTCCACTGTTCTCTTTAACAATCTGATCAAAGCGTGTCAGCAGCTCTGGAAGCTCCAGGTTCTTCTGCATCACATATCTGTATCTACATTTTCTGATCAGCTCCTTTACTGGAGGCTCCAGCATGAGCTCCTCCATCACAGCTGAACGCTTTCTGGGCGGCAGCATCAGAATCAGTGAATGATCAAAGGATCCATCACTGAATCCTTCCAGAACTCTACAGAAGCTTTTTTTGTGATTCTCAGTGAAGTTTTCAGGCTGCACCACCAACAGGAACACATGAGGTCCAGGATGAGAGGCTCTCTCACAGTCTTTTATGAACTCTGACTGTTTGTCCACAGTGGGAACCTTCAGATCTGGAGTGTTGATGACAGCTATCTTTTTCTTTGGTTCCAAAGTTCCACTGACTCTCACACAGAGCTGAGCTTCTGAGTTAAAACCCTCCACTCCCAGTATGAAGTTCCCCACGTCTCTCCTCTCAGTGCAGCTGCCTCCCAGCAGAACAACCCTCAGCTCAGACACTGAGAGAAAAACAGAGAAATACCAGCCTGAAATGAAAGAACTCTCCAGTCTAGATTTAAATAATTGGTTATCTTTACAGTTCTCTACAGCTGGACATGTAGTGGTAACACAGTAGGTTGGGGGTTCGAATCCTGACTAGGGCATCTATCCAGTCCCCAAAGCTAGGCCCTGCATGCCTCCCTAAGCTTACCTCAATGGTAAGCTTGTATCTGTGGGTTGTAAGCCGCTTTGGGTAAAAACTGCTTCTAAACACACTAAATATATAAACATCTAGATGTATAAATTTGATCAGATAAACTGGATCCTGCAGCTGCACTTTGAGAGGAATTTCTTGGAGGAAGTTCAGACAAACTCACTGTCAGGTGGTAGGAGTTCATAGCTGTTTCTGCGCTTCAGAGGCTTCTTATCTGTAAAGACAAATGGAAATAATTCAGAGGATCAATACATTTTCTTTTCACAAAATTTAACCTTTAAAATAGCTCATTTAATTCTCAGCACTGATAAATAGTTCATTCTTTCTTGTATCTTTAAAAATGGTTCTAAAAGCCTGAATCCCACTGAGCTCACCTCCTGCAGCAGCCATGGTGTCCCTCTGTGAGCTCAGAGCTTCTCAGCAGGAGAACAAACACTGGTTTAAAACATCTGACAGAAAAGATCACACACAGCCCAGAAATATAAGCAGGTGTCAATAAGCTGCAACATTATGACACAGATTGATAAAGGTCATAGTTCTGATTCAGGATCCCAAACCGTCATCAGAACATTTTTATTTCTAATGTTCTGGCTGTAGTTTTGTCTTTTCACCACAAGATGGAGGCATTACATCAGATTAATCATTGACATTAACTTGTTTTTCATGTGGAGAGTTTCACAAGACTGACACGCTGCCCCGTTTAAATGGATAACAATGAATAAAAATTAGAAAAAGACTTACTGACTGAATATGGGAAAAGTTGGAGATCAGCGTCTGAAAACCTTTGAGCAGGAAATGATTCACTGTGATGTTCAAACTGGGACTGGACGCTGGAATCAGCAACCTTACAAAAGAGAAAAGTATTTCAAAGTCTTCGTCACAGATAATGAATGCAAACACTCTAATTAAGTAAAAATATATAACCATAGATATCTGCAGGGATCAGGAATCTTTCTTTGCAGGTTTGGATCAAATACTTTAGATAAAAAAATAGATATTTTATTTTAGTTTGATGTGAGAAAATCACATAGTTACATAAGTTTGCAACACTTAAAAAGAAAAGGCTTAAGATACATGAAAGCTCCACTTTACATTATAAATTACATCTGGAAATAACCTTTATTTGATATTATCTGAAGTTTTCACAAATGCTAGCAGTTTCCCAGACAGTGTGAACCTGTCATAGTCCGGGGTTCTCTGGTCCTCGTTTCACTATTTCCACTCACCATTCCGCCACTAGAGGCGGCCAGCCGCACGTTCCCGGTTTCACGTGACATCACCCAGCACACCAGATCCCAATTAGAGGACCCACCCGGCAGTATTTGAGGAGCGGACTGCCAGAACTTTGACGCCTGAGTGTTAGCCAGTAATGGTAACTCCGAGCCCCCTTGAGCTAGTCTCTGTTGTTTCCCTGTGTGAAGAATCTCTGAGTGATTACCCTCCTGCTCCCTGCCGCCAGGTACCTTTCCCAGAGGACCTGGATTTCCCCAGGTTGCCCGAGCGTCCCGACCCATCCGAAGATCCGATTGCCAACTTTTCCGGAACTCTTCGGCTGGCAACCACCACCCCTCCGGTACCTGCTGGACCCGAGCCGCTCTGTTTCCGCCGCCGGCTTCCCAGCCGGTCTCGAACACTGAACTCTCAAGCCAAGTAAGCTCGTTCCAGCTAACCGGCTCAGTCACCGACCGCTCCTAGAGCCCCCTTCCCGGGACCACCCCCTCCTGTGCCACCGTCACAATAAACATCCTTCACCTGACTCTGTGCCTCCTGTATTGTGTTCTGCGTGTGGGCTAGAGCCTCAAACCCACCATGACAGAACCCAGAGAGTTTCTCACTAGAGAACAGATTTACTGATTTGTAGTGTAATCACACCCAAACTGTCACTATTCATTTTGCTACTTGGTTAAGCTTAAAAACAATATGAAGGTTAACTTGATGACTGTTAAGCTTTATGTGGTTTCAGGTTTCCGTTGAGCAGCTAAAACAGGAAGTAAAAATGTTTGTGCAGCACTGACAGGCACAAGAGACAAAAGTCTGAAAAACAGCTCTAAAACCGAAATATTTTCCCGGTGTTTATCTCCATAGACTCTGAATTGTGTCATACTGTTAAAAAGACATCGAATTCAGCTTATCTAAAAAAAAGTGAATCGATTCAAAGGAAACTTTTTCCCGTCGGTCTGTGAAACCTGTTTTTATCGGAGCTCCCTGATAATTTAACCTGCTGCTAAAGTTTCTTTAATCTAAATCACCCTCATACAGAGTCTCATTTGTTCGATCAGTTTTAAAATATTTTAATAACTCACCCTTTCAGTCGTAGTGTCACAAAACAGGGAAAGTGAAACTCAAATGAAACATGACTGTGATCGTGTTTCAGCTTGTCAGCGTCCTCCCAGGAAGTTTAACACTTTCCTGTATCCCCTGAACAAAAACTAAAAAAATGAAAAAGTTCTTTACTCTTAGTTCCCTCATGAAAAAACTATGGAAATATTGTTTTTTCACAAAAATTTAACCATTTGAACATTTCAAAGCTCAACATGACTACTAAACTGAGAGGCAGAAAGGGTTCAGTTCAGATGCAGAATTATTCTTTTTTTTTGGCAACATTTGTTTAGTCAAAGACTTCAGCTTTAAAAAGTTGTTTTAATGCTTTTTTTTCTGGGTTCAGTCATTGTAGAGTGAACAGAGCGTGTGGTGTTTTCCTGCAGCAGAGCTCACAGCAGGTTTGTGAAACCTGCTGAACATTTTTCCTTCCTGATGTTAAACGTTCAAAAAGTGGGTGTCTGCTGTCATTGGTCTGTTTGGTTTCAAACTCCAAAATGTCCACTTCTGCGTTGATGAGATGAGCAGAGTACCTTTGTTTTGAAAGTAAAACTGACAATAACAAAAAAAACAGGATATTAAAGCTCAAGTCACTGCAGACTTATTGAAAAGTGAATAACAAGTCCTAAATTCCTTCAGTGTGATTGGCTGGAAAGCTGGGATTCGAACCTGGGACCTTTGTTCTGTGAGGTGGTTTTACCATGTCCATGTAATCCTTCACATTAAATCTGTAACTGTTGAACTTTAAAGGTTAAATGAAAGATAAAAGTAGTTTGATTCAAATGAACCATCTTTTTAAAGCAGAGAAATGACATGTTATAATGACACAAGGACGTATAATGACATATGATGTAAATGTGATCATTCACAGATGTCCATAAATCTAAAGTAATTATGATAATAATAATACTAATTAGTCATTTAAAATCATCAAAGCTTCCAAATCCAACTTGATTTAATTCTTATAGACCAGTGTTTCTGGTGACATGTTTTCTTTTTTTCTTACATTATGAGGACCACTACTATATATTAACTCTCGATTGAGGACCTTTTGCAAAGTGGAGACATAATGGCCCAGAGATCTCATATTAGAAGTCCAATTCCTGCTATTCTGCATGTTTTGGGTGATTCCCTCTTTAGAACATTTGTAAAATTGTACGCCAATAAAGCAAAATTAAAACCTTAATTGCTAACAACAACATTATGCTACATTTCTTTTAGGCAATTTTATAGTTCTTGTCTTTCATTTACCTTTGCCTTCAATTTACACCTAGAATATTCAGATATAAGCAATGCATCATGATTCCTTTATTATCATGCAGCTCCAATCAGTGCCAAAGAGAAAAAGTTAGAAAGTATTACATTTTCTCTCCATATTGAAAATTAAATGTATGTATGTAATGTTCCCAAATCAGCAGGAGGTTTTTATTTCTTAAATTCCTGCTGTACTTTTGTAGTTTTGTCTTTTCACCACAAGATGGAGGTGATACATAGGATTATTCCATCATCAGCTGAAACGATAATTTGTTTTTAAGATGGAGAATTTCCCAGAATTTTACCACATTAACTGCATAATAAAGAATTAAATTGAGAAAAAAGACTAACAGGCTGAATATGAGAAAAGCTGGAGATCAGGGTGTGTGACTGGGACTCTTACTCACCAGTTCAGCAGAAAAATATGCATAATTGTAAGTTCACAACAGTTCAGATGGATTTAGTTTATTTTCTTTAAATAAACTTTCCTTTCCTGCAGTTCTCTGTGTAGTTTTCAGAGCTGAGTTTTAACAGACTCCTTCTGATCAAACACACCTCTCAGTAGTTATTGATTATTGTGAGAAACTCAGTCTATAATATTGAGGACCTGGGAGGGAGGTTATTCATCCGTCACTAGGTCTGTCGTGACTTGTGTTTTAATCTCCAGTATGAGCAGATGTGACATGATGACATTTGTTTTGAATATAAAATCTACAAAAAAAGGAGATTACAGCAAAAATCCCCACAGACCTAGTGGCAGATGAATAACATGGTTAAAGATCAGTTTGTCACCAACAAACTCCTTCAGTCTGGTTGACTCTTTTTCTGCAGTTCCAGTCCGGACTGGCACAGAGAAGTAAATGTGTCTGTCTCCCTCTGGTGGTGAAGCCCTGACGGCCTGATGCTGCTCCCTGTCCTCCTTCTGCCCCATCCCTTATCCAGTGTCTGTTCTGGGGAGCAAGGCCACACCTTCAACACTCTTCCATTCTCTGTTCTTCATCATCCACCCTCCTGCTCCTCCCTCGCTCTCTCATTGGCTTAGAGGCTCATGGCCCCGCCCCCTCTGCTGTCAGCTGGGGCTGTTCTGATGGAGGATTGGCCTGAACAGCTGGAAACAGCATTAAATGTGGCTTTGGGCAGAGGCCGGTACTACGCAGCGGGTTTAGCGGCTTATCAGGGTAAGCTGGAGTCACTTCCTGACTAACCCAGACTGCACAAGGTGGATAGGTTTTGATCGAAGTACGCTGCCACTTACTCCGCCTCCCAAGCCTGGTCCAAGCAGGATGGTTCTGGGGAGAATGTTATCACGGCAACTGACACAGAGGTCGATCGACCTCTCTTTGTGAAAAAGAAAACTCAGATTTTCCCTCATTTCAGAGTTAACAAACTAAGAGTTTGAATTAAAGCAACTTAATTAAGCGGAGACCATCAAAAACTCAGAGAAAACACAACAAAGCAGAAAAACATATCCAAAGCTCCAGGATTAAGCCAATTTTATTACAGTTTATCTAAAAGTTTGAGTGAAATCAATCCTCTTTGAATGATGAATAATCACAGAAGCATAAACATTGTCCTCACCAGGCCTGACTGGCATAGAGAGGTCCCACTAAAGCAGGGCGTCAGATTTAGATAATGCAAACAAAGGATGGCTATCCTACCACTGATTTATTCTTCTTGTGCTCCCAATTTTGGTTCAGACAGTAAAGGACTCTTCCAGGCATTTTCTTCAGGCTATCTGACACCTAATTCATACATTTTTGTACAGCTCATGATTAGTATAAATGATCAAATGAATGTATATGAAAAACCATATTTGCACCCATTGTTTTACTGTTTCTTTACATTTTGAATGACAAATGGTTCCTTGATTAGAGGAAACCCAGTTTATTGAGTTTTTTACACTTTGTATAAAGTTTAAGTTGTCCGGACTTTATTTCTATACCAAAACCATCACAGCAGGCAGGTTACAGACCTCCAGTTAAATCACAGGCACAGACAACAACAGGTCAGGACAAACTGTGATGGTATGACGAGGTTATTACGACCTGCTACCGCTTGCAAGAAATCCTAATACAACTAATGGTGCCAAGACAATAGAGGCTATGGTTGCCCCCACACCGGCTGCCTCGGCTGCCTCTCTCACCTAAAGAAAAAAGAAAATACATATTTAACATGGAGAGCAAAACATTATGAATAGTGTTCCATCAAAAATAACGCTTACAGATTTCAAACTTACAAGAATTTACATTCCTACCAATACACTTTTTTTTTAATCATTCTGATTAATCAGGTGACAGAAGCTTAAAATCTTTATATTTAACAAATATTTTAGTCAACAAATAAGTATGCCTGTACTAGAATATGTACTATTCCAGAGGTTGTACTGTCAGAGGGGTCTCAAACTCCTCTTTGGGCGTCTGTGCTGCAGGTTATAGATGTTTCCTGTTTTAGCTCACCTGATTCAAACTAATGCACCACCGGGAGACTATGAACAACTTGTTATTTTCAATGCATCTTTTCAGTGTAAATCAAGTGTGTTGTAGCATAAAACATCTAAAACCTGCAGGACAGCAGCCCAGAAATGAGCTCTTGACACTCGTACTATAAAATAATATATCTCCAGCTATGTTTTGATTTTATTTCATTCATTTAAAACATCAAAATCATGCCCCCACCTTATTGAAGAATGTAAAAGGAATAACAGAACAAAGAAAAAAAAAGGAACTTTTAGAACTTAGCTTTTTCTGAGAATTTTAATTGTAGAAAATGTCACAATATTGCCATAGAACTAATCCTATTAAATTTTTTAGAGCAAAGCTCTTTCATATCTAGGTCCTTATACAATGAAAAAGCTGGAGATGAGAAAAGAATCAGAATTTTGGGTAAAAGTAAAGTCCCCCATCTTTTTCTCTCCTTTTTAAAATCCAATTAATAGCATTCTGTGGAGTAACTTTAACAGAGTAAATCCCGTTTACTCTGTAACTCATTTTATAAACATGTCACAATAAATATTTTTAAAGATTTATCCCACTGCTATATCCCCTGTTGAAATACATTTTAATAAATAGGCTTCTCTAAATGAAATAGTATTCATTGTGTATGTAATGTTTTCTTTTAGTTTACAGTGATGTCAAAATATATCCTACCTTTGATAAATTACTTTATGGGACAGAAATAATCTTACTGTAGGATACATGGTGTGAATTTCCAACCTTCCATATTTAAATTTGTTCAAAACATATTTAAACAAATAATCCATCACTATTCTGCTCAATGCTTTTCTGGATCACTGAAATCATTATTCTTCTGCTATCTTAGACATAAAAAAACAACTAATTACACGATGAGATAAACTTGATCCAGATGTTATTTGACCTACCTGCTGTGACTCAGGCTTGCCATAGCGAAGTTCATTGACAAAGTGTTCACAGTTGTAATTAACAACGTTGTATTCCAAATTTGTGTCCACCATTGAACAGGCTTCTTTTACAATGTCATTAATTGGACGGGGTTTGTATCTTTTGTCCAGGCTGTTGTTGACTCTCCACTCGTTACCAGCAGCAACGTCCACCAGTTTCTGTTTCAACACAACGCCCATCTCACCTGGTTTAGGCACTGAGCTTCCGGAGAAAGAAGCACCTTGAAGATCAGAAAACTAGAATTATTTGTAATAGTTTTAATATCAGTTCTAATATCAAAGGGTGTAACTGTGAAAGAAGAGCAGAGCTAGCATTGTTTTGGCCCTGTGAGTTGCATGATTGGGAGTGTGAATGAAATGAGGAATGGGGCACAGGACAGTGTGTTTGCACATTCTAGTAACAATGGTCTGATCAAGTATCATTAATGCAGCAAGTTTTGCTTCTGCATTTATCAGATTCTTTAGCTCTGAGCCGTCTACATTGGCTTGAAGGAATCTAGAAAACTTCACCTCTGTGTTCCTGAAAATGGAGCAATTTGGTTCCTTTGGTCCTAGCTGGTGACATAATATTCATGTCTTTCAATGTCAAATAGTAAAATTAATTACTTACTTTCCAAGTCGCTTTGGAAAAAGTCTCTGCTAAATGCATGAACAAATACAACATTTTCTCACAATCATATGTATCTACCTTAACCTAGGTTACACTAACCTAGGTGTTGAATTACACAGGTTAGATTCAAAAGCAACATCACTTAGTGAAGTATTTCACAAGCTGCTGAAGGTTTAATGCGCACAACCACTGAGATATTTGTGTTTGTGAAAGACTTACCAGGCACAACCAAGTGAACAACATTGCCCTTTCCAACATATATAGCCCAGTGCTTATAGAGAGGACGAGAGATCTCAATCAAGTCCCCAATCCTTGCCTAGAGAAAAGAACAATTTTCACTAATTACAGGGGCGCTAATAATGAACTGGCTTAGTACTAAAATGTAGAGATGGGTCATAACTTTTAATAAGTAGGAAGTTCAACCTGGTCTCATCACACTAAAACTGTAAAGCTCATATCAGTAAATAAGGACAATAAATTCTTTAAGGAGCATTTACAGCATGACCTGTAAAGCCCATAACCCTTATCAACACACAGCATGTAGCTGACTACAGTAATTAACCCTGAATGGGCTTCTCTGATTGTTGCTGCCAAATGAGCTGAGACAGCAAACGTTGCAAAAGCCTGAAAAAGAGCCAAAGGTTTGGTGTCTCATGGGTTTGAATTAAACATGTTTGACCAGACCAATCCTTTACATGAGCTACTGGTAAGGACCTAATTAGAATGGACTCACTTTGCCAGTGTTTGTGAAGGATTCTGGTCCAGCAGCAGCTGCAAGGAAAAATAAATGTTACAGCAAAGACAGAGAAGCCTTCACTGGGCGTTCATCACCATCTGATAAAAAAAATTCAACTGCAGTAAACAAATATATCAATGTTAATGTAAAAATAAAATAAAACAGATGAATAGATGTTTAAATGAATTTTGAAAAACGTTTGACTTTTGCTTCAGTTGTAAAATTCAGAATTTTTAGATTTCTTTAAATCTGGCTATCTAGATTTGCTCAAGTGATAGTCCTTTTTTTAAATGCAATTAAGCTTTTATCTTTACCTTTTCTTTCAAAGTCACAGTTAGTGAGATGGGAATATAAGATCTCACCCCCTTTAAGCTTAAACTCCTCTTAGCATTTATCAACATTGGACAGCGAGTAAACATTGTTTAATACAAACTGTGAAAGACTCACTGGATGATGAACTTCCCATTGTCTCAAAGTAATCGTGGATGAAAGCAGAATGTGGTTAAAAGGCAACTTCCGGGTGTTATGGATCTGAAAGAAAAGAGAGATTGATTTTAAGGTGACAAGGCCCAACCTGTTTTGGTTTGCATCCTGGTGAAAAAGATCTCTTACAGAGTAACTTCACAAAGCACCCAGGGTTCCAACTACAGGAAGGATATCTTTATGTTTATTCAAGCTAGTAGCATATGAATAAAACTTTATTCTAAGATGTTGTATTGCACCTAATGAAAACAGACTGAAGGGGACTGTAAAACAGAGTCCTTTGCAAGGCCTGTGTGATCCTGACAGACCAGAGCCACCCTTTGGCTCATGGTGTCCTGCTGCTTGGCTTGGAAAAACCCCAGAGCTGAAATATTAACTAGTGAAAATTAAAGTAGACCTAAAAGCTGGAAGAACAGTAAAAGCAATGAATAAATGAATTAATTGAATAAAAAATCAAGATCAGTAAATAAAATCAAATTAAACGTTAAACAGGAATTTCTTATAACCCATCAACTATGACGCATCTCTGGAAGGCTTATCCACAGATGAAGACTGTTACAGTGAAACAAGCTCTTAGCATGAATTCTGGTTCTGATTTGAGAATAACTAAAAGGCCAGTACCAGAGGACCTCAGGGCTCATACTTTAAAAGCAGGTCAGATAGAGAAGAGGGCCCAATACCACCAGGACACTCATAAAACATCTAAAAGAACCATAAAAACCTTCTGTTACACATGATGCTGTGATGCGTCTGTTCTTGACGAATTGAAGGAATACTCATAATACACAAGCAGACTTTCTCACAAGCGAATAAAGAGTTGAGCTTTAATGTGTTTTCAGTTTTGCGTCTTGCAGCTTAAACAGAAAGTAAAAGCACAGACACACAAGAGGGAAAAATCTGAAAAACAGCTCTAAAATCGGATTATTGTTGGAGCGTTTATCTCCATAGACCCTGAATTCTGTCACAAGATATGTGCAAAAAATATCTAATTCTGCCTATCTAAAAAAATGTAAAACCATCCACAGAAAACTTTTTTCTGTCGGTCAGAGAAACCTGTTTTAATCGGATCTCCTCGATAATTGAACCTCCTGCTAAAGTTTCATTTGCTGATTCGGAAAGCTGTTCTTTAATCTGAATCTGCCTCAGATAGAATTTCAGTTGTTTGATCTGTTTATAAATATTTTGACAACTCACCAGTTGAGTCGCAGCGCCACAGAACAGGCAAAGTGAAAGTAAAAGGAAACATGACTTCGACCAAGTCTGAGCTTGTCAGCGTCCTCCCAGGAAGTTAAACCCTTCACTTGACATTTTTTTAAGCAAAGACTTCAAATTTAAAGTTATTGTAATGCATTTTGTCTGGCTTCAGACATTGTAGAGTGAACAGAGCGTGTGGTGTTTTCCTGCAGCAGAGCTCACAGCACCAACCCTCACACCCCCATGAGTGAAGTCCTCCTGTGTCCTCTCTGGTCTGTCCAGTCCAGAGGGTTTACCTTCCTGTTCTGACCCAACAGCTGAATGGACAAAGAACCCGTTGCATTTTTTAAACCTGCTGAACATTTTTCCTTCCTGATGTTAAACGTTCAAAAAGTGGGTGTCTGCTGTCATTGGTCTGTTTGGTTTCAAACTCCTAAATGTCCACTTCTGCGTTGATGAGATGAGCAGATGTGACCTGATTACCTTTGTATTGCAAGTAAAACTGGCAAAAAAAAAACGGAGATTAAAGCTCAAGTCACTGCAGACTCAGGGAAAGATGAATAACAAGTCCTGATTTGCCGTTTGTCACCAATTTACCTTTGCCTTCCATTTCCACCTAAAGATTCACAAACAAGCAATTCATCACAATAAGTCCTTTATCATCATACAGCTGCAATCCGTGCAAAAGAGAAAAGGTAGAAAGTATGACATTTCCTCTCCTAATTGAAACATGTTTTTATGTAATGTTCCCAGATCAGCAGGAGGTTTTTATTTCTTAAATTCCTTCTGTAGTTTTGTCTTTTCACCACAAGATAGAGGTGTTACGTCAGATTAATCATCAACATTAAGTTGTTTTTCATGTGGAGAGTTTCACAAGACTGACACACTGCCCAGTTTAAATGGATAATAAAGAATGAAAGTTAGAAAAAGACTTACTGATTGAATATGGGAAAAGTTGGAGATCAGACTCTCGAAACCTCTGGGCACGAAATAATTCACTGTGATGTTCAAAGTAGGACTCTTCCTCACCAGGCCAGCATTAACAAGATGCTGGAACCAGCAACCTAACAAAATATACTTAAAAAAAGGATAATATAACATCTACTTTCTACCGATAAACATCAGAAAATCACATAGTTAAATAAGACTGCAACAGTTCAAAAGAAAAAGCTTAAAAATTATGAAAGCTCCACTTCACATTATAAAGTACATCTGGATAATGATCTGTATTTGATATTATTTGAATTTTTCATAAACTGTAGCAGTTTCCCATTGAGGAAGACACAAGTAGCAGTGTGAACCCAGAGAGTTTCTCACTAGAGAATAAATGTACTGATTTGTTGTGTAATCAGATCCAAACTGTCACAGTTCATTTTGCTGATTGGTTGAGCCTAAAAACTTGATGACTGTTAAGCTTTATATAGTTTCAGGTTTCCGTTGAGCAGCTAAAACAGGAAGTAAAAATGTTTTGTGCAGCACAGTGAGGCACAAGAGGGAAAAGTCTGAAAAACAGCTCTAAAATCTGATTTTTGTCACAGCATTTATCTCCATAAAGCCTGAATTCTGTTACACTGTTCAAAGGATATCTAATTCAGCCTATCTAAAAAAGAGTGAAACCATTCATAGGAAACTTTTTGCCGTCAGTCCATGAAACCCTGTTTTTATTGGCTCTCCCTGATATTTGAACCTCCTGCCAAAGTTTGTTTATTCAGAGATCTGTTTTTTAATCAGAATCTCCCTCAGATGTAATTTCATTTATTCTATCTGTTTTTAAATATTTTAATAACTCACCAGTTGAGTAACAGCGCCACAAAACAGGCACAGGAGTTAAATGAAACATGACTTTTGTTAGATATCAGATAATCATATAGTTACATAAATCTGCAACAGTTCAACAGAAAAGTCTTAAAATACATTATATTACATTATAAGGCACATCTGTAAATAATAACCTATATTTGATATAACCTGAAATGTTAGAAAACGCTAGCAGTTTTCCATCGATGAAGACATGAGAAGCAATGTGAACCCAGAGACTTTCTCACTAGAGAATAAAGAGTTGAGCCTTAAGTCGTTTTCAGTTCTGCGTCTAGCAGTTGAAAGAGAAAGTAAAACCACAGTCTCAAGAAGCGAAAATCTGAAACAAACCTCCAAAATCAGATTTTTGTCAGTGTTTATCTCCATAGACCATGAATTCTGTCACATTGTTAAAAAGCTCAAATAGATCATCTAATTTCGATAAGGAAGTTTAACCCTTCACTTTATCCCCTGAAGAAAAACTTTGATAACTCTTCGTTTATGGCAAAACTAAGGAACTCTAGTTTCTTCCGACCTTGAGTTTGTGACTGCTGAACCATTAGGGAGGGGGTTGTAGGGACGGGGAGCGTTGGGCCAGTGTGTTGTCTTGTATGCATGAGTGTGGATGTGTTGTTTGTCTTGTCTTTGTTTTTTCTTTACAGTTCTTGGTGAGTGTCTCTGGGATGACCGGGATGGGATTGGACACGCATAAGCTTTGGCTTCTTCCATCCCCTTTTCAAGCCATGCATTTGTATTGTTTGTCATTATATGTATTCTAAAATGTGTGCAGGTTTGAAATAAACTTTTGAAATTTAATTGAATTTTTGTGTAGATTTTTCAACATGTTTTGGATCATTATCCTGCTAATAGACTCAATGACGACCTATCTTCAGCTTTCTGCCAGAGGCCATCAGGTTCTTATTTCAAATGTCCTGGTATTTCAAAGCGTTCATAATGCCATGCACCCTAACAAGGTTCTCGGGGCCTTTGGAAGAGAAACAGGCCCACAGCATCACAGATCCTCCACCATACTTCCCAATGGGCATGAGGGGCTTTTCGGCATGCTCATCTTTTGTTTTACGCCAGACCCACTTAGAGTGTTAGTTGCCAAAAAAATCAATCTTAGTCTCATCTGACAAAAGCACACCATCCCAGCTGAAGTCCCAGTGCTGCTTAGCACACTCCAGGCGTTTACGTTTGTGAGTGTTATTGAGAAAAGGCTTTTTCCCTGCATGCTTCCCAAAAAGCTTGTTGGCATGTAGAGAGCATCTGGTGGTTGTTTAGGAGACTTTATGACCCCAAGATTCCACTCTTTGATGCAATTCTGTGACAGTGATCTTAGGACTTGTTTTTACTTCTCTTACCATCCTCCTCACTGTGCGCTGTGGCAAGATAAACTTGGGACCTCTTCCAGCCTTGTTTGTCACTGTTCCAGATGTTTGAAACTTCTTGATGATTGCTCTGACTGTAGATACGGGCAAGTTAAGGGGAGTGGCTATTTTCTTGTTGCCATTGCCTGACTTACGAAGGTCGACACACATTGGCCTTACTTGAATTGTGTCTTCTCTTGTCTTTGCCATGCTGACTTATTTGTAAGAGAATTAGGCCTCTGTGTCACATCATATTTATACCCCAGGGAAAACAGGAAGTCATTAATTACTAGTTAAAAGTTCCTAAATACCATGACCAACTTTAGCAACTACAGAAAAATATATTTAAAGGAATTCAATAACATTTTTCAGCATAACTGTTAGGGGTGCCAACAGTTGTGGGACACATGATTTCATATTTTTTATTTTCTAAATGTGTGATTTTATTTATATATACTAAAATAAAAGGTTGGATTTTTCTCTTTTTTTGCATTTGGGTTCTATGTTGTTTAAAAGAAATGGAGAATTTTTAGAAGTCCTCAACCACTCTTAAACAGCGGTGCCGATAATTGTGGAGGGCACTGTATATCTTTTATGTAGAATATCGCCTGGGTAGGTGAGCAGATTCTGGCTCTACTCAGATCGACCCTCACAGTGTGTTGTTATCACACAGATCTTCCAGGTATGTCGGCATTATTCTTGGTGGGGGGGGGCGGTGCTCATAAAGGACGTCGTTAAGTGAAAAGCTCAAATGAACCAAAAACAGAACCTGCTCTACCAGGTTTGAGAGGTGGAGTGAGTTGCCATGGCAGCAAATCTTTATCAAAACCTTTCCTCCTTTCATAGAACAGGTTAGTCGGGAAGTTTCTCCTCTGGTGATCAAGTTACTCTCCAAGTTACCCTGAGAAGCCATTAAACCTGCTACTTAGTACAGCTCTCTGGTGAGTAACTAAAATATTTAAAAACAGCTCAACTAAATGATACTCTGTCTGAAGGCGATTTACTTTAAAGAACTGATCTCTGAATCAACAAATGAAACTTTAGCGTGAGGTTAAATTAATTGTCGATGGAGATAAACGCTGTGACTTTCATCAGATTTTAGAGCAGTTTTTCAGAGAGATCTTTTGCCTCTCTGTGCTTTTACTTCCTGTTTAAGATGCTTAATGCAAACCTACAAAGAAATTTAAGATAAAAATGTAATCAAATTAACCTTCACATTGTTTTTACGCTTAACCAGCTGCAAAATTAATAGTGACAGTTTAGTTGTGATTAAAAAACAAATGTATTCTCTAGTACGAAAGTCCCTGGGTTCACCCTACTGCTCGTGTCTTCCTCAGTGGGAAACTAATAATAGGCAATATCGAATATAGCTTATTAATTTTCAGATATAATTTATAGTGTAAAGTGGAGCTTTCAGGGATTTTAAGCCTTTTCTGTAAAGCTTTTGCTGACTTATGTGACTGATTTTCTGATATTAATCAAATCATGTCATTTACATCTTTGAAGTATATAATCATTTTCTCTTTTTTTTTAATGGCGTGTCTCATTGAATTTCTGGCCCCTGTGATGCTATGGGCAGCATTGAATGTGTTTTTGGTCATGTCTGTAGGTCTGGATAGATGATAAGATGTTTCAGGCATCCAGGTATCCACAGTCAAACAATAAAAAAGCCCTTTGATTAAAAATGGAGAGAAGAGGTCACATGAGAGTTTGTGTCCGTGGGTGGTGCTTATAAAGGGAGTGGTTAAGTGGAAATCTGGACTCAACCAAAAACAGAACCTGCTCGACCAGGTTTGAGAGGTGGAGTAAGTTGTCATGGCAGCACATCTTTATCAAAACCTTTCCTCCTTTCATAGAACAGGTTAGTCGGGAAGTTACTCCTCTGGTGATCAAGTTACTCTCCAAGTCACCCTGATAAGCCATTAAACCTGCTACTTAGTACAGCTCTCTGGTGAGTAACTGAACTATTTAAAACAGCTCAAATAAATGATACTCTGTCTGAAGGTGATTCAGTTTAAAGAACTGATCTCTAAATCAACAAATGAAACTTTAGCGTGAGGTTAAATTAATTGTCGATGGAGATAAATGGTGTGACTTTCATCAGATTTTAGAGCAGTTTTTCAGACTTTTCATCTTGTGCCTCTCTGTGCTTTTAATTCCTGTTTAAGATGCTTAATGCAAAACTACAAAGAAATTTAAGATAAAAATGTAAACAAATTAACCTTCACATTGTTTTTACGCTTAACCAAGATGCAAAATTAATAGTGACAGTTTAGTTCTGATTAAAAAACAAATGTATTCTCTAGTACGAAAGTCCCTGGGTTCACCCTACTGCTCGTGTCTTCCTCAGTGGGAAACTAATAATAGGTAATATCGAATATAGCTTATTAATTTTCAGATATAATTTATAGTGTAAAGTGGAGCTTTCAGGGATTTTAAGCCTTTTCTGTAAAGCTTTTGCTGACTTATGTGACTGATTTTCTGATATTAATCAAATCATCTCATTTACATCTTTGAAGTATATAATCATTTTCTTTTTTTTTAATGGCGTGTCTCATTGAATTTCTGGCCCCTGTGATGCTATGGGCAGCATTGAATGTATTTTTGGTCATGTTGTAGGTCTGGATAGATGATAAGATTCTTCAGGCATCCAGGTATCCACAGTCAAACAATCAAAAAGCCCTTTGATTAAAAATGGAGAGAAGAGGTCACATGAGAGTTTGTGTCCGTGGGTGGTGCTTATAAAAGGAGTGGTTAAGTGGAAATCTGGACTCAACCAAGAAAAGAACCTGCTCTACCAGGTTTGAGAGGTGGAGTAAGTTGCCATGGCAGCACATCTTTATCAAAACCTTTCCTCCTTTCATAGAACTGGTTAGTCGGGAAGTTCCTCCTCTGGTGATCAAGTTACTCTCCAAGTTTCCCTGAGAGGCCATTAACTCTGCTTCAAAGTACAGCTCTCTGGTGAGTAGTTAAAATATTTAAAAACAGCTCAAACAAAACGGATTCTGTCTGAAGGTGATACAAATCAAAGACCAGATCTCTGAATCAACAAATGAAACTTTAGCAGGAGGTTAAATTCATTGTCAGTGGAGATAAACGCTGTGACTTTCATCAGATTTTAGAGCTGTTTTTTAGACTTTTGCATCTTGTGCCTCTCTGTGCTTTTACTTCCTGTTTAAGCAGCCTAATATAAACCTAAAACTAAAATTAAAGATAAACTGTCATCAAGTTAAACTTCACATTGCTTTTAGGCTTAACCAGAATCAGAATCAGAAATACTTTAATAATCCCAGAGGGAAATTATTTGTAACCTTTATTTATAACCAAGCAGCAAAATGAATTGTTTAGTTCTGATTACTCAACAAATTCATTCTTTAGAGAGAAAGTCTCTGGGTTTACACTGCTGCTCGGGTCTAACTTGATGGGAAACTACTGGCGTTTGTGAAAATTTCAGGTAATATCAAATATAGATGAATTATTTTCAGATGTAATTTTAAATGTAAAGTGGAGCTTCGATGGATTTGAGCCTTTTCTTTTAAAAGGTTGCAGAATCATGTAACTATGCAATTTTAGGACATTTAACTAAAATAGATAATCTATTTTCCTTTTTTGAAGTATATGAAAATTATTGAAGTATTTTATTTAAACCTGAAAACTCACACTCCTGATCCCTGCAGATATCTATGTTTATATATATATTTTTAACTTAATTAGACCTGTTTCTATTCATTATCTTTGACTATCCGTTAGACTTTAAGATACTTTTCTTTTTTGTTAGGTTGCTGGTTCCAGCATTTTTCTGCTGGCCTGGTGAGGCGGATTCCTACTTTGAACATCACAGTGAATTATTTACTGCTCAGAGGTTTTCAGACTCTGATCTCCAGCTTTTCCCATATTCAGTCAGTAAGTCTTTTTCTAATTTTTATACTTTATTATCCTGTTAAACTGGCCATCCTGTCAGTCTTGTGAATCTGTCCACATAAAAATAAGTTGATGTTAATAATTAAACTGACGGTACAGATTAATCTTCAACAGCCAGAGTATCACTGATAATAACAATGTTCTGATGACGGTTTGGGAACCTGAATCCTCATTAAGCACTTTATCAGTCTGTGTGATAATGTTGCAGGTTAATAAAACCTGCTTATATTTCCTATCTGTGAGATCTCTTCTGTCAGATGGTTTAAACCAGCGTTTGTTTTGCTGCTGAGAAGCTCTGAGCTCACAGAGGGACATCATGGCTGCTGCAGGAGGTGAGCTCAGTGGGATTCAGGCTCAGAGGCTTTTAGAACCGTTCTACAAGAAACCAGAAATAATTAACTATTTATCAGTGCTAAGAATTAAAATAGCTTAGACATTAGTGTAATGGGCTATTTTACAGATTTTTTAATGTTACCGATCTCATAATAGTTTTTATTGATCCTCTGAATTATTTCCATTTGTCTTTACAGATAAGAAGCCTCTGAACTGCAGAAGCATCTCTGAACGCCTACCACCTGACTGTGAGTTTGTCTGAACTTCCTCTAAGAAATTCCTCTCAAAGTGCAGCTGCTGGATGCAGTTTATTTGATCAAACTTTATGCATAGAGATATTTATTTATTTAGAAGCAGCTTTTACCCAAAGCGCCTTACAACCCACTGACACATAGAAGTTTAAAATTGAGGTAAGTTAGGGAGGCATGCAGGGCCTAGCTTTGGGGACTGGATAGATGCCCTAGTCAGGATTCAAACCCCCAACCTACTGTGTTACCAATACATGTCCAGCTGAACTGTAATGATAACAGATTACTTCAATCTAGACTGGAGAGTTCTTTCATTTCTGGCTGTTATTCTTCTGTTTTGTCTCGCAGTGTCTGAGCTGAGGGTTGTTCTGCTGGGAGGCAGCTGGGCTGAGAGGAGAGACGTGGGGAACTTCATGCTGGGAGTGGAGGGTTTTAACCCAGAACCTCAGTTCTGTGTGAGAGTCAGTAGTACTTTGGAACCAAAGAAAAAGATAGCTGTCATCAACACTCCAGATCTGCAGATTTCCACTGAGGACAAACAGTCAGAGTTCATTAAAGACTGTGAGAGAGCCTCTCATCCTGGACCTCATGTGTTCCTGTTGGTGGTTCAGCCTGAAGACTTCACTGAGAAACAGAAAAACAGCTTCTGCAGAGTTCTGGAAAGATTCAGTGATCGATTCTTTGATCATTCACTGATTCTGATGCTACTGCCCAGAAAGCAGTGTTCAGCTTTGATGGAGGATCTCATGCTGAAGCCTCCACTAAAGGAGCTGATCAGAAAATGTAGATACAGATATGTGATGCAGAAGAACCTGGAGCTTCCAGAGCTGCTGACACGCTTTGATCAGATTGTTAAAGAGAACAATGGAGAACACCTGAGGTTTGAAGTATTTGAGGACACATCTGAGGACCTCAGAGCTCCTTCAGCAGCAGATGATCAGAGCCTGAAATCAGCAGGTCGTCTGGTAGCAGCTGTTATGGATGCAGGTGTGTAGACTTTATTTTTCAGACCTTCTCTCCATTTGTTCAGCCATTAAGTTTCACATCAATGTTCACAGGAATCGGAAAAATGAAAGTTTCACACTCTGAAAAAACCTCCTCCTCCAATGGTGAGTGAATTCATCATGGTTTTACAGACAGGATATGTTCTATAAATCTCTCTCAACTATAAAAAAGTGACCTAAAACAATTTAAATAAATTGGGTTATATATTATTCTAAAGTCTTTGATTAAAAAAATATCAGAAGGTTGATTTTACAAACATAAAATTGTTATACTATGCTGGTTTCTGGACGTTATTTTTATGTTTATTTCTTCCTTGCAGATTAAGTGATTTTATTTTTATGGATTTATTTCTGTCATTCTTTGCATTTTATTCTTACTGTGCCAGTAAAATATGTTTGTAAGTGGTTTGAATATCTGTGGATAAAGTTTTCTCTGTTGTGCTTCAGTTTCTGCCTTCAGGGTCGTGCTTCTGGGAAAAAGTGATAAGAAAAAGACTAAACTTGGCAAAGTTATTGTTGGACATCAAGGTTTTCTTGAGAAACAGCCGTCTGTCTGTGTGGCGTCCTGTGGAGAGTTCAGAGGGAAAGCAGTG
>JABUIW010029112.1:16436-29541 GCA_013363375.1 Menidia beryllina | reverse complement strand
CTTCATCCTGGTCCTCCCTGTGGCTCCCCTCACTGATGAAGACAAGAGGGAGGTGGAAATCCTCCAGGACGTCTATGGCTCTCAGCTGAAGGACTTCATGGTGGTTCTGTTCACTGTGGAGTCAGATCCTACAGACCCAGCTGTTGTTAACTTTGTAAAAGGAACCAAAGGCATCCAGGAGCTCTGTCAGAGCTGTGGAGGAAGATCTCTGGTTTTCAACATCAGGGATGGGCAGCAGGCCCCAGAGCTGCTGCAGGAGGTGAAGAGGAGGAGACCTGAAACAGGTTATACAGCCAAAACATTTACATTTGCTCAAATGGAGAAAGTCATCAGGCTAAAGGATGAACTGTCAGACCTGAAGACACAGAGCACCATCTCTGGTAAGCTGTTCTCTGACATGAGTCTGTAAAACTGGAGCACTTGATGCTCAGCTGACGTCTCATGGAAGCTCTCTCTTTGTCTCCTCCCACAGATGTTGAGCAGCAGAGCACAGAGACTCTCAGAATAGTGCTGATCGGGAAGACCGGCAGCGGGAAGAGCTCCTCAGGAAACACCATTCTGGGAAGAAAAGAGTTTACAGCCAAGTCAGCTCAACAGTCCGTTACCAAAATCTGCCAAAAAGCCCAGAGTGAAGTGGACGGCCGTCCTGTTGTTGTACTGGACACTCCTGGTCTGTTTGACAGTTCTCTGACCAATGAAGAGGTCACTGAGGAGCTGACCAAATGCATCAGCCTTCTGGCTCCAGGACCTCATGTGTTCCTGCTGGTGTTATCGATCGGCCGACTCACTCCAGAGGAGAAGGAGACTTTAAAACTCATCAAGAAAGTTTTTGGTAAAACCTCTGAAAAGTTCACCATCATTCTTTTCAGCAGAGGAGATGATCTGGTACATGAAGGGAAGTCCATTGAAGAATACATTAAGAATGCAAGTGATGATTCATTTCAGAAGCTGATTGCAGACTGTGGAGGAAGATACCATGTGTTTAATAATCGTGACGAACAGAGTAACACTCAGGTCAGAGAGCTGATCCAAAAAATCGACACCATGGTGAAAGAAAACGGAGGAAGTTTCTTCACAAACGAGATGCTGCAAGAAGCTGAAGCAGCGATACAGAAAGAGATGAAGAGACTCTTGAAGGAGAAGGAAGAGGAGATGAGTAGGCAGATTCAGGAAATGGAACAAAAACATACAGAAGAAAAAACACAAATGAAGAGAAAAATGGAAGAACAGAGAGCAGAAATGGAAAAGGAAAGAAAAATGAAAGCTGAACAACTGAAAGAAATGGAGGAAAACATCAACAGGGAGCGTGAGCAGAGAAAGAGAGAACAAGAAACCAGAGAACAAGAGGAGAAGAAAAGAAGAAAAGAGGAGGAGGAACAACAAAAACAGAAGTGGGAACAAGAACGAGATGCTTTGGAGAAAAAAATCAGATCAGAATCAGAAGAAAAGGAAGAAATTGACAGAAAACTGGAACAGAGCAGAAAAGAGATGGAAGCAAAACGAGAAGACTGGGAGAGAGAACGGAAAGAGTGGTGGGAAAAGAAATATAAAGAAGATGAAGAGAGACGTAAAGAGGAAGAAATGAGGCTGAAAAAGCTTGAAGAAGAACTAGAGCAGGAGAAAGAAAAATATGACAATAAAAGAAAAGAAGATCAAATGAGAAGGGACCAGGAAGAGAAACAAAGACAACATCTGGAAGAAAAATATAAGAAAGAAATGGAAGACATGAAGATTAAATATGAATTAGAGGCCAGAAAAAAAGCTGAAGAATTCAATGACTTCCAAAAAAAATATGAAAAGGACCTTAAATCTCTGATGGAAAAACACAAAGAGGAACTGAAGGATCTGACAAAGAAACATGAAAAAGAAATAGAAACGGCAGAAGAGATACACAAAAGTGACTATAAACTGTTAGAGGACTTCACATCTCTGAAAGAAAAGGGCCTCAAAGACGATGTGGCAGCAAAGGAAGCAAAAGTGAAGGAACTAAATAAGTTGAAAAAAAGGCAGGAGGAAGAACTGAAGAAATTAAAAGAGAATTGGGTGGTGAAACATTGCACCACCAGCTGATGATCCTCTGAGTTTCTCCTTCATGTTCCAACCTAAACAGTATTTAAACCAACAGAGTTCAGACACCAAATCAAATTCCTGAGTTCACACTGAAACACTTTATAAAATTTACATTCCTTATTCCTATTTTGTTCTGTTCGGTGAATGTTTGAAAACCTTTTTAAAACATAAAAGAATATTTTGGATGATAAAACATGTAATTGAGATGAAAATCATAATAATACGTAAAACAGTTTATGCATCTTTGTTTTTTTCTGGATTTTTCTTGTGGGCAGTGGAGTAAATGGGAAAATCTGTGTAAACTTTGACAAGTTGATCAAAACATTTTTTAATAGAAGATTATAAAAGCAACATGTTTAAGTGCCAATGGGGAGAGAATATTCAATACTTTGTACCTTTTCTCTTTTGGACTGATTGGAGCTGCATGATAATTGTGATATGTTAATGATAACCAAATTTTCTGCGTTCCTTCTAATATCTCCATTTGAGGTTTTTTTTTGTTTCTTTCTTACTTTGAAATTTATGAAAAAATGATTTAATATTATCATCTTGGTTATTTCTTTGTATTAATGAAGTGAGAATATTAAATTATAATCATCCATCCATTATCGTGAGTAAATTCATTCAGATTTGGATGCTTTGATGATTTTAAAATGCAAACATTATAACTATCATTATTTTTTTCCATGGTTCATATTGTTTTATGGAGATGTGTGAATGATCACTCACATTTACAACAAGACAATTCTGTTCTTTAAAAAGACAGTTTGTTTTAATCTTTCACTTAACCTTTATAGTGAAACAGTTGGAGAGTTAATGTGAAGGCTTACCTGGAGGTGTGGTGGTCTGTAGCACCACGTCACAGAACAAAGGTTGTAGGTTTGAATCCCAGCTGTCCAGTTACTTTAGAGTGTGTTTGCCTCACTTGACCCAAAGAGTGAGGGCATGGTTGACTCTATGTGGTCCTATAGAACTAGTGATCCTCCCAGGATGCCGATCCTCTCAACAAAAGCATCATTTTGATTTCCTGTTATGTCTGTGAAAAGGATGCTCTCCTCTCCCAGAGAACCTGAGCACTAAGATCCCGGTTCATATTCACCATAACTCACTGAGCCTCTATGAAAAACTACCTGAACCACAAGAAAGTCTAGTTAAACCTATCAGCTCCTCCTGATCAAGAGTTCTGGATCAAAGCAGAACCAGATAAAACCTGATGATGAAGAACCGTTTGGATTTTCAAATTTCAACATCGCAAATCAAACTGACTAATTGATTGTCTGGGTTCTGTCCAAGTTAATTAATTTGAGCTTAAGTGTGTTAGTCCTAATACTGGTTTAAAATTAGTGTTATTGTGGCCAGCATTTAGCCTATTCGTGTTAGCATGTTAGCTTGGCATGTTAAGTTATTTTGTCAGCCTAAAATGTTGTTTTAACTTTAGCATCGTGAAAAACACGGTGAAAGTGTGTGGTGACTGTCAGGGTTATATCCAAAACATTATTAAAAGCACAATGCAGGGGAAAACAGACTCAGAGATGTTACTCTTTAGACTTGCAAGGAGAGCCGCAGAGCCTTTACAATCTCCACCATACTCTGACCAGACTCTACAGTCTCCACCATACTCTGACCAGACTCTACCATCTCCACCATACTCTGACCAGACTGTACCATCTCCACCATACTCTGACCAGACTTTACAGTCTCCACCATACTCTGACCAGACTCTACAGTCTCCACCATACCCTGACCAGACTCTACAGTCTCCACCATACTCTGACCAGACTCTACAATCTCCACCATACTCTAACCAGACTCTACAATCTCCACCATATTCTGACCAGACTCTACAGTCTCCACCATACTCTGACCAGACTCTACAGTCTCCTCCATACTCTGACCAGACTCTACCATCTCCACCATACTCTGACCAGACTCTACAGTCTCCACCATACTCTGACCAGACTCTACAATCTCCACCATACTCTGATCAGACTCTACCATCTCCACCATACTCTGACAAGACTCTACAGTCTCCACCATACTCTGACCAGACTCTACAGTCTCCACCATACTCTGACCAGACACTACAGTCTCCACCATACTCTGACCAGACTCTGCTGCCTCCTCTCTTTTTGTTAAAGAATGTTCCCTACATTACATGGACGTGCAGCCTCTAAGGGATGAGATCACACAGGCTGCACACAGGTGTAGCTGTATATTACATTGTATCAAACATTATATCCCAGCTCCTTATCATGGTACAGTCAGGCACTTCAACGGGTGAGAACCGAGGATCTTGGCCTTCTCACACTTCTGCTCTCAGCTGCTGTTTTGCTGTAGACACTGCACCTGGTTATTCAAATCTGCTTACACAAGCACATTGGAGATTCACTCCCACACAATGACAGTTCATAACGTGAGAGTACATAATGTTCTGATAATAAGAGGTTTAAAATGATAGATACGAAAAGAACATGAAGTACAGGCGTCCTCCATTTTATATGATAACCTATGTACAGTGATTCCAACACTGACATTGTTCAGCGTGAGTGTGTGTCGGCATACATCAACCCACTTAGCATTGGTACACAATTGACACAAGTGTGTGGTGCGGTTAGTCAGGGTAGGTCTGGAGGGTCGTAGAGTTTGTTGTCGGTCAACCACATCAAATCAAATTCGATCGATTTTGGAAGCACATCATCAGTGGTGGACTCCAGGATCATCGAGTGTTTCGGCCAATCATCACAATACACCCTCACCTGAGGAAGGCCCCTCCGGGGGGGATCAGTTAGCACAATTAGAACAACAGGTAAGTCATTAGTTTAAGTTTGGTCACAGTTTTTATGAGTGTCATAGTCATGTGTCGTGATACATGTGACATATGTTCGTTTGGCATTTCATATACATCTATCACTGGATGTTTTAGGGACTCACCGGATGGCCATTTTGATCCAGTCCATCCCAGCTGAAGACAAGACTTTAAAGAATCCATTTGTGTTTGTGATCCAGTTGTATTAAAGTCCATTATGTTGAATCAAATTCGGATTCTTCTACATACTAAATTTATTTTAACGTGTTCCTGGAGCTAAGAGACTCCCACACATCTGCACCAACTCCATCAGCTGGTGCTCAGAGATGCTGGGCCTCTGCAGATCCGGGGAGTTGAGGAGAACCAGCTCCTTGTCCTTCAACAGGCCTCTGTGTTATGGGTTTACACATCTTTGTTCTGTTTCCTGTCTTATTTTGTAGTCCTTCCTGTCTGTTCCCATTGTTGTTGTTCCACTTCCTCCCTTTTGATTACCTGACTCCTCCCTAATCACCTCCACCTGTGTCTCATTGGTCCTCCCTTGTCTTGTATATGTTCTCCAGTCTGTCTCTTGTTCGTTACGTGTTCATACGTGTCAGTTTTGTCAGTTGTTCAACTTTGTTCTCCTCTTGTCTTGTCTCGTCTTGTGATCCTGACCTTTGCCTGCCATCTTTTGACCACTGTGTCTGACGTTTTTGTACCTCAGCCTGATCCTGTTTGCCTGCCCGTGTACCGAACGTTTTCTGAATAAACAACTCTGATTTTGGATATCCTTGCCTGGAGTCGTACATTTGGGTCCTAGTGTTCCGACCGTGATACTCTGCCTGTCTGAAAGTCTGTTTCTGCGTCGGTGTCCAACACAGCAACCCCCAAAATAAAGTTCATTAGCTCGGCTTTCTCAGACTGGCTGTTTACGAGCAGAATCCCTGACATATTGTTTGAATATTAAAGTAATAGAGAGGAGAACCAGCACTCAGTAAAGTCTGGATTCAGGATATAGTGCAGTCCAGTTTCAGACCCTCTCTCCCAGAGAAGACACAAACTACCACCTGATTATCCAGGATATAGATGGTATCATACAGACCTTCTATTGTTTCCATCCCTCCATCATCTCCCTTTTTATATCTGCTAGTTTATCATTCCCTCTTTGCCCTCCATGTTATCAAAGCAGCCTTAATCTGAACACAGAACAGTTTAATGTCCAATTTAAGAGAGCTTTGGTCCAGAGAATATGACTTTATTACACAGCCTATAAAAATATGTATTTTATATTGTGAATGAAAACATTAATTTACTTACATTTATAAATCACAGCATTCTCCTATTTTTATTCTACATAAATTTAGATTTTACTATGCAGGAGAAAGAAACCATGTGTCCATTAAACTGAAACATTAAGCTCAATTTATTGTCATGATAATCATAACAGGGCATCAGAGAAGGAGACATTAGAGGAATTTGGTGGGCTGGCTGCTGTTTTTATGCTGTTTTTACCCCACCTTTGGAAAAACAACAAATAATTGATAGTTTTGTGTTTTAATTTTATTTCTGAAGATATAAATATAAAAGGAACCAAATCAAACAGAATTTAGCTTCACAAATACAGTCTAATGAACAAAGAAACTATCAGTTTAATGTAGCAGGACAAAAATCATTATCAACTCCCCTCAAAGTACAATTAATTCAGTAACAAATGACATAAACCTACACGCCACCCTATTGATCAATGCTCTGATTATTGATCAGTGTCTGATTATGATCAGTGCTCTGATTATTGATCAGTGCTCTGATTTTTGATCAATGCTTTGATTATTGATCAGTGCTCTGATTATTGATCAGTGCTCTGATCATTGATCAATGATCTGACTATTGATCAAAGCTCTGATTATTGAGCAGTGCTCTGATTATTGATGAGTGCTCTGATTATTGATCAGTGCTCTGATTATTGATCAATGCCCTGATTATTGATCAGTGCTCTGATTATTGATCAGTGCTCTGATTATTGATCTTCAGCTCTGCTGCATTCAGGTGTGTTCACATAACGTCAAAGAGGAAAGACATCAGAATGATCTGGGAGGAGCTTTTGCTTCAATCTGAAGGTTAAAGGTCATTGAGACTATCTTGATCATCAAAGCTTCTCAGCTTTTCCTCCTGTTTCTGCATTCATTTCAAGGTTTTGCTTAACTGGCTCACTGTTTTGTTGGACTCTGGACTTTGCAGCTGTTGTATTAGCATACAGATGTTAACCAGGCTGAGCTCCTGTTTCGTTCTGGAGCAGAAACGGGAACTCTTTACAGTTTCAAACCAAAGGACGTGCCATGGTGATCGGTTTGTTGTCCTCTCTCCAGAAGCTGTTTCTTCCTGCTGGAAATGTGGACCTCAGGCTGTAATCTCACCTCCTCAGGACGGTGAACACACATCTGATGGAGCGGGTTGAAAAGGCCCAGTTACTGTGAAATAAACCTGGAGGATAAACTCTGCTCTGTTTTCAGGTTCCTCCACATGAAAATGGATCCTGTAGAAATAGATCTGGACATTTTCTGAGCTGCGTTCAGCTCAAAATGTCACATCCTTTTCTTTCCAAAGGAGAGAAAGACCCAGCAGATGACCACATCTGACTCTGATGGAGAAACTTTTTCCTCTTCAGAGGCTCCAAAACCCACCTCTCTCTGAATGACTGACTGCTGTTTGCACCCCAACTGATGAATAAATCAGATTAACCCATTAAACATTCACCTTTAAGAACTTAAAAAAGCCTTGACATGAAGCATGGAGAGAAACTCAGTGAGCTTTTTCAGATTCATTCAGGAACTTTGTGGACACACTTACAGAACAGAAGATGTTTCCTTAAAATATGAGAAAATTCATAATTTTCGACAATCGAATTCAATTAAATCAATTGTTGTGTGAGGTTTGCAGCAGGAAAACACGACATGCTCTGTTCACTCTTGAATAACTAAACCCAGAAAAATAACTTTTCTTCAGCTAAGTATTTGCTTCCAAAAATGTAACCAAAAAAAATTAATCTTTTTTATAATTCTGTCTGGGAATTTAACCATTTTGCCTCTTAGTTTCAGTATTTCTGTTGAGCTAAAAATATTCAAAGGTTTAAATTCTCATTGAAGAAACAAGAGTTCCTTAATTTTTCCATGAGGGAACACAGAGTAAAGAAACTTTTTGTTTTGTGGAGTTTTTCTTCAGGGGATACAGTAAAGGGTTAAATTTCCTGGGACGATGCTGATAATGACTTGGACTTTGTGTCCAAGTCATGTTTCATTTGACTTCATTTGCCTGTTTTGTGGCGTTGCGACTCAACTGGTGAGTTACTAAAATATTTAAAAACATATTGAACAAATGAGAATATGTCTGAAGGCAATTCAGATTAAAGAACAGATTTCTGAATCAACAAATGAAACTTTAACAGGAGGTTAAATTATCAGGGAGCTCCGATAAAAACAGGTTTGACGGACCAACGGGAAAAAGTTTCCTTTGAATGGTTTTACAGTTTTTCAGATAGGCTTAATTCAATGTCTTCTTGACAGTGCGACACAATTCAGGCTCTATGGAGATAAACGCTGTGACAATATTTAGATTTTAAAGTTGTTTTTCTCATTTTTGCCTGTTGTGCCTCTCTGTGCTGCAGAGAACATTTTTAATTTACTGTTTTAGCTTAACAACAAAATCATGAAACCCCAAAAAGCATAACTGTCATAAAGTTTAGGCTGAACCAATCAGCAAAATTATTGTGACAGTTTGGTTATGATTACACGAAAAATCAGTAAATTATTCTCTTAACCCTAATCTCTGGGCTCACATTGCTGCTCGTGTCTTCCTTGATGGAAAACTGCTAGCGTTCAAATAATATTTCAAATACAGATTATCATTTCCAGATGTGATTTATATTGTGAAGTGGAGCTTTCATATTGTTTAAGCTGTTTCAGTCTTATGTAACTATGCGATTTTCTGATAATTAACTAAAATAGATTATCTATTTTCCTTTTTTGAAGTGTATGAAAATGATCTGGTATAAGTATTTTAAGTATTTGATCCAAACCCGCATTTGATCTATGATTTTATATATTTTTTACTTTATCAGACACGTTTCTATTCATTATCTGTGAGCTAAACTTTAAAATACTTCTCTCTTTTGTCACAGTTTTAACATCACTCTGAATAATTTCTTTCTCAGAGGTTTTCAGACTCTGATCTCCAGCTTTTCCCATACTTGTGAAACTTTCCAGATATCAAATAAGTTAATGTTGATGATTAACCTGACGTAACACCTCTATCTTGTGGTGAAAAGATAAAACTAAATCCAGTACTTTAGAAATAAAAATGTTCTGATGACGGTTTGGGATCCTGAATCAGCACTAAGTTCTTTATCAGTCTGTGTGATAATGTTGCAGCTTAATAAAACCTGCTTATATTTCCTATCTGTGTGTGATCTCTTCTGTCAGATGGTTTGAACCAGCGTTTGTTCTCCTGCTGAGAAGCTCTGAGCTCACAGAGGGACATCATGGCTGCTGCAGGAGGTGAGCTCAGTGGGATTCAGGCTCAGAGGCTTTTAGAAACGTTTTACACGATACAAGAAAGAATTAACTATTTATCAGTGCTGAGAATGAAAATAGCTTAAACATTTGGGTAATGGGCTATTTTACAGATTCATAATGTTACCGATGTCATAATAGTTTTTAGGCAAGGCAGCTTTATTTGTATAGCACATTTCAGCAACAGGGCAATTCAAAGTGCTTTACATAAAATCAGTAAAAATAAATAAATAAATAAATAAATAAATAAATAAATAAATAAATAAATAAATAAATAAATAAATAAAATGAAAAAAAATAAAAAAATTGATCCTCTGAATTATTTCCATTTGTCTTTACAGATAAGAAGCCTCTGAAGCGCAGAAACAGCTATGAACTCATACCACCTAACTCCAAGAATTTCCTCTCAAAGTGCAGCTGCTGGATCTAGTTTTTCTGATCACACTTTATGCATAAAGATGTTAAGTGTATTTAGCAGCAGCTTTTATCCAAAGTTCCCTACAACCCACTGACAGATACAAGCTTACTATTGAGGTAAGTTAGGGAGGCATGCAGGGCCCAGCTTTGGGGACTGGATAGATACCCTAGTCAGGATTCAAACCCCCAACCTACTGTGTTACAACTACATGTCCAGCTGTACAGAACTGTAATGATAACAGATTATATCGATCTACAATGGAAAGTTCTTTCATTTCTGGCTGGTATTTCTCTTTTTGTCTCTCAGTGTCTGAGCTGAGGGTTGTTCTGCTGGGAGGCAGCTGCACTGAGAGGAGAGACGTGGGGACTCTGACTGTAAATCTGTCCTTTTTCTGTCTGACAGTCTCAAACTGTCTGTATTTAATGTCTCCAGGATGGCGGGATTGCAAGAGCTTCAGGTGAGTTAATAAAATCCCTCACCATTCAGAGAAAGTTGGAATTCATTGATCGTTTTGGAACTTTTTAGTTCTGAATAAGAAATTTGAAAACACATGAGGCTTTAACTTCTTGTGGTTTCCTTTACAAACACCATGCAGAATATTTGATGCACATAAGTGATTTAAACCGAGATGGCTGTTTCTAAAAAAGCTCTTCTGTGTGTTTTTGTTGCATCTTTCTTAACATTGGATCAGCGGCAGCGCATATGGAGCTTAGACATCATTCCACCTAACAGTGAGTTAAACTGAATCAGTTTCAGACCAGCTAGAATGTGGAATTTACAACATGTTTTCCCTTTAAAGTTTCTCGTGCTGCTGTCCTCAGGTTAGATGTGTTCAGGCTGACCTCTGATCAGATGTTCTGTGTCCTCCTCAGTGTCCGAGCTGAGGCTGGTCCTGCTGGGGAACAGCTGGGCTCAGAGCAGGGATGTGGGGAACTTAATTTTGGGGGAGAAGGTGTTCAGTACTGAGGATCCAGACTGCTGTGTGAGAGTCAGCGGGCGCTGCAAGTGGAAGGAAGTGGCTCTGATCAGCACCCCAGACCTGCTGCACCCCAACCTGCCCGAGGACAAAGTGACAGAACATGTGCAGAACCTGGTGAGGCTGGCAGAACCCGGCACACACGTCTTCCTGCTGGTTCTGCAGCCTGAAGACTTCACTGAGCGGCAGAAACTGAGGCTGCAGGCTGTGCTGGAGAACTGCGGGGACAACTCTTTCCAGCACGCTCTGCTTCTGCTGGCACCACCTAAAAAGGAAAGTCAGGCTTCCACAGAAAGCTGCATGGAAGCTCCAGCTCTGAAAGACATGATCAGAATGTGCAGATTTAGATATAAAAGTCTGAAGAAACTGGAACTTGTGGAACTTATGACATCCTGTGATCAGATCGTGAAGGAGAACAACGGGGAGCATGTGAGCTGTGACTTTTCTGATTTATTTCACCTGCCCGCTAACTTTGACCCGGCTCAAGTTTCTGGTGAGAAAACACAAAATCAGAAGAGTTTTAGGTGATTCTAATGGCGCTCCCTGCTGTTTTACAGGGAGCACATGAGCAGATTGAATAGAGGAGGGAAGGGTGTTGTTGTGGAATATCTTATATATGAGGCTTAGTCCGTCTGAGGAAGTAATAGAAATTTATCAGTGTTTTGGATCACTGTTTATTGGCCCCAGGGTTTAGTTAGCAAGGTCTGATCTTCCTTTAGGATCAGAAATCCTGTGAACAGTGAATAGTAAACATTCTAAGGTCAAATTATAGTTGAACAATTTGAGAGGAACAGTCTTCCTGTATTTGTCCAGGACAGTAAAAAGTGAGTAGACAGGAAGTGCTGTGAAAGTACGAGTCATATTGAAACAGATGCATTTATGATTATTGGTATTTCAAATACTAATGTAATGAAAAATCATTACATAAGATCACAAAAATCAATAGAATACTAATATCAATACCATCAACCATCATTCAGCTCCTTAGTCCTGTTCTATGTGCAGGCCAGCTGATTTTTGATCAAATCTGCCTCCTGCTGCTTCCAGCTGAGGCCTAAAACCTGAACAGTTTCCATTGATGACCTTTAACACTTTGTGTCTCTTGTTTCTCAGCTGAGGGATTCAGGATTGTCCTTTTTGGGAAAACTGAAGAAGAAAAGGTGACACTTGGAAACTTCATCTTGAACAAAAACTCTTTTCATCTTGGACACTTTGGTCCTTCTTATCAGTGTGAGTCTGCTGATGGAGAGTTCAGAGGGAAAGCAGTGACAGTGGTGAAAACTCCTGACATGTTCAGTCTGTCTGTGGAAGCTGTGAGAGAGGAGGTGAAACACTGTGTTGGTCTGTGTCCTCCTGGACCAAATGTTCTGCTGCTCTTAGTAAAGCCTTCGGATTTCACTGAGAAGAACAGACTAACTTTGAAGTCCATCCTGAGTTTGTTTGGTGGAGATGCCTTCAGACACTCACTGGTCATCACAACACATGACCATAAATGGACAGAAACCAGTGTCTCAGTGAACAAATTGCTTCAGGTATGTGACGGAAGACATTACAGCAAGTTTCTGAACAACCACAACCTGCTAAATGAGAAGATTCAGAGCATTGTGGATGAGACAGGAAAGGCCTTCCTCACCTTCACCGAAGAGAAAATCGAACCAAAGATCTCAGAGCTGCTTCTTAAGTCTTGTCCTGCCACCACATCTGGATTTAAAATGGAGGGGGATAGTTCAGTGATAGAGCATCTGACAGCAGATCAAGAGAACCTCAGTTCTACTGCCGGTGCCCCCCTACTTCGTAAGTCGCTTTGTATAAAAGCGTCTGCTAAATGCATAAGTATGAAACATTTGTTTAATTCTTTCCACGTTATTCTTACTGTACCAGTAACAGATGTGGTCAGTGGCTAAAATGTTCTCTGTTGTGTTTCAGTTTCTGCCTTCAGGGTAGTACTTCTGGGAAAAAGTGACAACAGAAAGACTAAACTTCGCAACTTGATTGTTGGACACCAAAGTTTCCATGAGAAACAGTCGTCTTTCTGTGTGGCGTCCTGTGGAGAGTTCAGAGGGAAAGCAGTGACCGTGGTGAAAACTCCTGACATGTTCAGTCTGTCTGTGGAGAACCAGAAGAAGAACGTGGAGAACTGTGTCAGACTGTGTCCTCCTGGACCAAATGTTCTGCTGCTCTTAGTGAAGCCTTCAGATTTCACAGAGCAGGACTTAAAAACTCTGAGGTCAATACTGACTTTGTTTGGTGGAGATGCCTTCAGACACTCACTGGTCATCAGAACACATGAG
>JABUIW010029059.1:0-11948 GCA_013363375.1 Menidia beryllina | reverse complement strand
ACTATGTCCAGCCGGAATCTCTCCGCCGCGCACACCAGCTCAGGCTCCTTCCCCGCCAGAGAGGTGACGTTCCCCGTCCCCAGAGCCAGCTTCTGCAGCCGGGGATCAGTCCGCCAAGATCCCCGACTCCGGCCGCCGCCCAGGGCACAGCGCACCCGACCCCTTTGGCCCCTCCCACGGCACGTGAACCCCTGGGAAGGGGGACCCATGTAACCTCTTCGGGCTGGGCCCGGCCGGGCCCCATGGGTGAAAGCTCGGCCACCAGGCGCTTGCCATGGTGCCCCGCCCCTGGGCCTGGCTCCAGGGGGGGGGCCCCGGTGACCCGCGCCCGGGCGAGGGTATCCTGAGTCCATTTTTGTTTCTCATCATAAGGGGTCTTCTGGGCTGCGCCTCACCTAGGACCTGTTTGCCTTGGGTGACCCTACCAGGGGCTTGAAGCCCCGGACAACATAGCTCCTAGGATCACTGGGACACTCAAACCCCTCCACCACGATAAGGTGGCAGCCCAGGGAGGGGACCAGAGCAGATCAAGAGTACAAATATGGCATTTATTGGTCACTAGCAAAGTATATCAGAGCTAGGCTCTCACAGACAAAGCTCCCAGAGGATCTCATTTGGCAAGAGCCTAGATTTCCGGATGCAATGGACAGTTATCCTCAAGGGCCGGGCCTCAAACAGGACGGCTGCACGTAACCTAATATTATTGGAATGCTGTTCAATGTTAATATAGATATATGTGTACATAGAATACCGGTATTACCAGTGGGGTGGTTTCCTACTTGATTGATATCTTTACTGTGTTTGTGTCAGTGTATTGGACAGTGTAGACTGTTCAGGAATTCCTGCACCAACACAGATCTCAAGTAGTCTTGTGTGGGAGGGTTTGGAATAGACTAACAGGGGATATTAGGGTGTTATAGAATTAGGTGAATTAAAACGAGCGACCAGACTGTGTTACCCTCAATGATTGAGCGTGCATGACCATTTAGTGGCCGTGCATAGAAGCTTCTCAGACAGGTCATCACTCGGGCACTGCGCTATTCACCCTCGTTATTAACACGTGTAATACTGTTCATGATTTCTTATAAAACTGCAGAAAAGTGGAAATGTTGTAAATCCGCTTCCTTGGGGGCGGTGTTATCTGAAAAATTAGAAAGATGGTTGAAAAAGGTTCCACAGGAAGACACACATAAAGGTGTAGACAGATTTGTAGAATGGACAAAAGTACTCTTCCATAACTTTTGTCCATTCTACAAATTTGTCTACAAGGGATGTTTGGAGGCTGGGAAAGCATTCCTCAAAAGCTGAGTGATTTTCCCACATTCATGAAGCTGGCCTCATCCAGTTTAGAAGTAGCCACAGCAAAGCTAAACGAGGCAGGCGTGCTGCAGAAATGGAGGATGAGTAAAAATTGGCAGAGAAGTTCCTGGCAGACTGTCAATGTTTTCTTGGAGAAGTTAAGTTGTCTATACGCTCATTGTCTTCTGTACAAACCACACAGCTGCTGCCAGTTGTGACCTTGACTCCTCCTGATACATAGCCACCTGCAGTAACTGATAAGAAGGAAGCAGAGAAAATTCTCACCACTCCTCCTCCCTATGATAAGAGCTTTATTGATCTCACAGTGGAGAAATTCACTGGTCACACATCGGTTAGAATTTAAAAGGAGGAAAAGGTGCATAAAGTACAGGGAAGCAACACAGCGTAGAGATTTGGGTGATTAAAAATATATACAATCATTGATGGCTCACACATAGTACACATATTACACAGGTCAATAAATAAATATAACACAATTGCACAGCAGTTGTTAAAGTGCAGAGTTGTACAGTCTGGTAGCAGCAGGGATGAAAGTCCTGCGGTATCGCTCTTTTTTGCACACAGGGTGTCTGAGTCTTTTACTAAAAGAGCTGCTCAGCTCCTCTACAGTGTGATGCAGGGGGTGAGAGGTGTTGTCCATGATGGATCTCAGTTTGGACAACACTCTCCTCTCAGCCACTTCCTCCACTGAGTCCAGAGCGCAGCCCAGGACAGAAGGTTTGTGCGATGTTGCAAGCACACGAACTCCAGACTTCCTTTTTTATTTTTTTATTTATTTATTTATTTTCCCCTTGTCGTGTTCGGCATTATAGCAACAGAATTGTAATCTGAGTGCCGTGCTGTGCCCGACACTTTTGCTTTGCCAAGGGAGGCCTGTCAGGGTGAGAACCCTCCCTTGATCATCCCATACTGCTTTATTATACATTTAGGATTTATTTTTGTTACATAAGTAATATGGCTAATGCCAACCATGACCGCGGGACAGGAAAGGGGAAAAAAGATTCCTAAAACAGGAAGAGAGGAGAGAAAAAGAAAAAAAAAGGAAAGAGAGACAACAAAACCATCCATCCAGCCGCTGCATCTGTAGAAAGATGTTCTGTAGTCACCGTGGGCAAACTCGAGGGAGAACCTGCAAACAAACACTATGGGGAGACACACACAAATTAACAAACACTAACAGCAAAAAAATACTGCAGACAAACCCGGGGAGAACCTGTCGAAGCACCTGCAAGCAGACACAAGAAAGAGACACACACAAAAAGGCAGCAAAAACTGAACGCCAACACGACACTGATAGTAATGACTGACAGGATATATTTCTGATTTTGTACGGCAACTGCACAGAAGCTCAAAGGTGTGTGTCTGGGCAAATGAGTTAATGTGTGTGTGGCTGGGTGTAAGCACTGACGTGCAGAACATGCAACCCAGGTTTCACACAGATTGTGCTCAGCTAAGCATGCATAGGGGGCGCCACCACCGGCCCCGCTCCGGCAATCTGAAGAAGGCAGAGAGGACGCCAGACCCGGTCCACCAGCGGCCCTCCCGGAGCACCGAGACCAGGGAGACCCCCATGGAGACAACCGGGCCCCCCCCAGTCGGCCACAGAGAGAGTCCCACAACAGAACACCCCACGGGGAGAGGGCAGAGGCCCCCCAGGAGCCACGAGCGGCAGCCCCCGGCCCCCCCCCAGGCGCCGCCCCCCCCAGGCACGGGACAGGGGCCGGAGCCCGAGCCCCCCAGGCCCGAACGCCACCAAACCGCCCCAGCAGAGCCCCCACCCCCCAGCATCCGAGAGGGCCAGACTTCCGACACCAAGTCACAAACACAAGCGAACACACCACCTCTGCCTTTTTACCCTGAATATAAGTCCCCTCCCATGATGGGGCCTTTAATAGTAATAGGGAATAGATTACTCCACAAAGAACCACTAACAGGGGATTCCATTTCCCAGAAGCAAGCTGAGCATTATCTGACGGAAACTGCACAACAGATAAAAAAAAACCTTGATATGGCTGCTAGTACGACTCACCGGATCTCCTTTCATGATCAGTCTACTCTATCTGACCACAATAGCCAGACGGAACAAACTTCACACGTTGTCAGGTTCAGAATTCTGTGACTGAGGCTCTTGAATCATTAACACACAGGAACCACACAGACCACATGCTCTACTGTAACTACTGTAGTAACAAATTTTACGATAGCTACATTAATTTATGCTCTGAAAAATGCAGAGCTCATCATCAAATCCCACTATTGCCTTTTATCACAGCTGGAGGCCACTCCTATACTACATACCAGTGGCGGCTGGTGAAAAAAATCTTGGTGGGGCTGGTGTTACAATAGATTTCCCTGCCAAACCCAGTACATGCATTCAAATTAAAAGTCGTAAAATTAGTACAATTCTACAATGATGATTCAATTCCCTTATCAGAATCAGCAGTTTACATATACAGTTAACCATTTGAAGCTATATTAGGTATTATTTTGGAAAAGAACAGTATGAAATACAACACTCAATTTTACTATTTGTCACCAAACACACAAAGTAAACACACAGGTGGTTAGCTTAACACAGTTAGCTTTACACAGTTTTCCATATAAACTTGTGATATTTCTTGTTACTTAGTTGTTCAGAGGTGTTTTAAGTCTGTCTGTCCAGACTGTGTCGACGTCAAATCACTCCGGTCACTTTTAAAAAGGATGCGGGAAAAACATAAAAGTGCATTGGCCGTCCCACCGGCTGTCAGCCAGGACTCACGCTGGAACCAGCTCCTGTTAAAAGGCCGACTGTAGGACTTAGCTTTTTCATTGGTTCGCTGCGTTACATTTATTTCGGACTTGTCAGGTCCCAGCTCCTTTACATTAAATTTTTCCACCATTGTCTTTCTCACGAAAGGGTAAAGATCTCAGTAAATATCTCACTGAATAATGTGAAAGCTGCTCTTCAACTGTCGTCGTCGCTGTCATCTCTACGTCACAGCCTGACTGACCACTAGCTACGGTATACGTCTATGGCTTTGGGGCGCCGGTTCCAGGCGCCCCAAAGCCAATAATTTCAGCGATGATGATTCCCTAGCAACATTTTTCAATTGGTCATTTCGCTGCACTTCTGGGGCGCTTGGGGCTAGCGCCCCAGAAGAGAAACGATACGTTCTGTGGGTGGAAATGCACTGTTGAATGAGAGTCAATTGGTGGAAGTGTTGTTTCAATAATTCATATTACATGTAGCCACATACTATCAAGTAAAACTAACATTGATAATACTTAAAAAAAAAAATATATATTATAACTTTCCCCCTCCACATCTAGGGGGGGCGGCGCCCGAGCGCCCCCTATGGGCCGGCCGCCACTGCTACATACACTCCATTTTTGCTACCACACTTAGATAAGGTGGGAGCTTCATGTATTAATGCTTTATTAGAGACATGTGCGGGGTCCATTCCAGCTCTGGGTGATTTTAGGCAAGTGTTTGTGTTATATACCTTCCTGTCTGTAGTTGAATTATACGACATGTCACATACAACATGTGCTGCTCACATCACCCAATATATTGACAATGAATTACAACAGCAGCAAGAAGACAAAGATGAAATGGCCACACTCACAGCTCATTTTACTATAGCAAGTCTGAAGGAGATAAGGGATAAGGTGAATCAGGGTAAGACAATTGCTAACCAGATTGCTCAGAACTTTTTTGCCAAACAATTCACTCCCCCCGTGCAGATTACGCCCATACCTCCATTATCAGCTCCAGCATTTCCTGCCTCCTTATCTCACCCATCCACCCCCATCTTCAAGGGGTTCATGCAGGGGCAGAGGCTAAGTGAGAGCTCAGTGCAAACCCAGACGAAAGCCCAGACACAGGGACACTTGCTACACGTGTGGAGGAATAGGACACTGGGCAGATCAGTGTCAGCATGTGAATTGTTCTCGTTCCCAGGGAGTTGTTCCTCCGTATGTACATCCTATATACCCACCACAACAAGTGGTCCATGCCCCCTCAGTGCTTCCTTATCAGCCTGCTCAGAGACAATGGTATCAGGCACCTAGTACCCCATAGTTCCCTCAATAGGGGTGCCCAGGGCTGACAACAGGTGACTCTCTGTTCTGAAAAATTGCTTCTTGAGCTTTTGGGTAATCTCACGATTAATGACCAAGATTACCAGTTTATGATCTACATTGAATCCAGGTTTTCTACACTCAATGAGTCACTCCCACTATCAGTGAAAACCATCTCTGTTGTTGGCATCTTGGAAATAACAGAAGAGTTGCCTCTGTCCAGACCAGCCCCATGCAGGTAGAATTCTCTTTTATCCTTTGTTTTTGCTGTTACCGTTTTGTCTTGTTAACTGGTTGGACATTTTGGGTTCTTTAATTATTTTCCTGTTTATGGCCCCCAACTATGTTGATAGTTTGGATTATTGCAATGCTCTGTACTTTGGACTAAATCAAACATCCCTCCATCGCCTTCAGCTGGTACAGAATGCAGCTGCCCGATTCCTTACCAACACCCGTAAACATGACCACATTTCACCTGTCCTCCATTCCCTACACTGGCTCCCAGTACAGTACAGGATTCAATTTAAAATACTCATGTTTGTTTTTCGAGCAGTTAATGGCCTTGCGCCTCCTTATATCAGTGAAATCCTGAGGTTTCACCAGCCCGGCAGATCACTTCGGTTTGCTGGTCAACATCTGCTGGAGGTCCCACGGTCCAGGTGCAAGCAGTGGGGTGACCGCTCTTTTGCAGTGTGGCAGGAACTAAACTGTGGAACTCTCTTCCCACTGAGTTACGTACATTCACTGACCTGCCTCTGTTCAAAGCTAAACTTAAAACGCATTTGTTCAGAGTGGCGTTTTGCAAGTAATATCACTGTAAACTGGGTTCTGTCACCAATGTATTTGTCTTTGTATATTTTGATAGTTTGATCTGTTTTTATTACTGTAAAGCACTTTGGTCAGCTCCGGTTGTTGTAAAGTGCTATATAAAAAACATTGATTGATTGTTTGATTGATTGATTGATTGATTGATTGTACAAGATGTGTAACACTACGAAATACCTTCTCACAACTAACACACAAAAAATATACTGGTGACCTTGTGACCCAGACAGCAGGAATTTGGTGGGGAGTGGTGGATGGTTTCCCTTCCTCCCCTCTATACTCTATCTTCTCTCTCTGATATCTTGATGTGGATGAAAAGAACGGTTTAGTAAACGCAGTTCTTATTCAAAACGCAGTTCTTATTCAAAAGGGGGAGAGTGGGAGAACTACAGACAGGAAAGTGTTGACGTGCATGGCTTCCTTTATCATTTGACACTCTTTTGTGACGGACACAGCCACGATGAATTTCAGATCACTAACTACTTTTAAATCATTACCAGGAGAGAATCAAAAGAAAGTGTGTAACAATAAAATAACACGGTGATGAGTACCATGCTATGCTGAACAAAATTGTTTTGCCAAGGGAGGCTTTGTTAGTGAGAAGCCCCCCTTGATTACCAAAAACTGCTTTATTTATTCATTTTTGTTACCAAACTTCCATGTGCCGAACCTGACAGAGGGACAGGGGGGAGGGGAAAGTAGAAAGTATTTATTTTTACATCTCTCTTATATAATTAATTTGTTTTATTGCTATGTGTAAGTATCTGCAGTATCTATTAAGGAGTTATCGTAGGTTTTTGGGCTGTGGAACGGATTATACAAATTACAGTATATTCTTATGGAATTATTTGAACCGACATACAAAGAAAGACTATATTCAACAACAAAATACTACTCCTTCCTGCTAGCATGCTAGCGTGGGCTGTGGGAGCCGGCTCCCACAGCCCACGCTAGAATGCTAGCCACCTTCAAAGCCACATCTGACCCAGACATCAAACAGCAAAAAAGTCAATAATACTCCAATGGCAGACTTTAGTTGAACAATTGGAAGAACAATTTGCATGAACAAATGATCAGAATATGTCAAATAAACATATAAGATTGTTATGCCGGACACCGCAACAGTGCTCACCTTCCAAGGGAGGTAAAACACAAAACAAAGATGGCATCCTACTCCACCTAACTCCTGGCTGTAATGCCAGAAACTATGCCACCTTGTGACGCAACCATGTCACTTCCTTACATTATCATTTATCTTCAACACTTTCAGATTCTTAGAGTATGGGGTATTAAAATTCCTTATAAACATGCCCTCACCGTACCTTGTTAAGCACGCCACGCCGACGAACATCAAAGATCTGTACAAGCCAAGAATTACCTGGATAAACGTATCAGAATCTTTGTATTTCCTCCATAAACAGTGCAATCCTTTCGGAAACTTTGTAAAATAATTCCATAGTGACTGATCCTGCATTTAATGTTATCACAGGCATACTGTTGAATTTCTTCGTGTTGAAAATTGCTCGCCATCCACTTAGTCTTTGGCTGAGTGTATTGACCAATAAAAGGAATTGTTACTGAATTTAAAACCAATTAAAAAGTCAGAGGTTTCGGAGTGGCTGCACAATTCATCTCAAACTAAAGAAAATGTGGAACACCTCAAGATGTGTTCCTCCATATAATTACAAGTAATTACAAAAAGAAAATACATCTCGTTTCTTTCTGTATTATTTATCAATACTATTGTGCGAATGCTGAAAGTATGAATATGAAATTTGAAGAAAAATAAGGTATAATACGGATGGAAAAGAGAGGAGCTTTTTCAGCTCACACACTCGCTCAGATATGGTATGTTTCCATGAGCTGTTCTAGACCTTTAACCTTATTCATGCTGTATTGTTTGGACTGATGTTAAACTCCATTATGCTTGGATTCAGATGTGGTTGAGCTTCAGCCAATTCCCCTGAAGCTGTTATAAGCTGCCTTGTATTAAACATGTGACCATACCATCATACCCTATTTACATTCTCATAACTATAACTGATACAGAGAGCAAACAGGAACTTTACCAAATGATACACATGCTCCCAAACTCACAGGAACATGGGATGGTTACATGTCTCAGCTGGTCCTGACATTTGGCCTTCTTTCCATTGTACTGTTCATCTTGATGTTAAACTTAATTTAACTATTCAGATATGTTTGAGCGACAGCTCAGCCCCTTTTGTACCAGTTAGTAATCCATAGTGACAATTTATTATCTTCAGGTGTTTTATTCAGTTCTACTGATTTGTTTAACCTTTGACCTTTCCATGAATACTCTTCATCTCTTTGTTGCAATAGTCCTCACTATTTTATAGATTTCTGTTTAAATTGTCCTTCAAATCCTTTCAAAATTCTGTTCAATTTGTTGCTCTCATTTTCAACTTTTGCTTACTGCACCCTTTTCTTCAACTGCTGTTTTTCTCCCTTCAAATTATTTCAGCTCAGTTCCCTTTGTCCAATTAATTGAAGTCTTTTGGTACCTTCCTTCAACAGATCAGCAGTCTCACAGCTGTTTGCGAAACATAAAATCCACAAATACAGATTGAGGAAATCATATTTTACCAGATTTTCCTCTGAATTTAAAGAAAATGCTAAATAAAACAGTGTACATGTATATTTATTTATATAGACAATTATACCCACAAACATTCATATAGCTAGTAAAGGCTGTTCCTGTGGAACAGCTGAGAATGCCAAATGCTGCATGGAGGAAGCAGAAGTAGCCAAAGAAAAGCTGAAAAAAACATAGAACTGAAGAGAGGAAGAAGAAAGGCAAAAGGATTGGAAGAAGAAAAAATTAACAAAAGGCCACAAAAATATCAATACGGTACAAGAAGCCTTGAGTGGGATTTAAACCAGCGAATTCTCAATCTGCAGTCAAATGCTCTACCATTGAGCTATTTTAGAATCACCAAAAGATGGCACTAGGACATAACAAAGAAAAGCTGAAAACGCCAAAGACATAAAAACCATCATGAAAAAAGTTCACTGTCTTACTTACAATGTATAGCTCAGTTGAACATTTTGGTATCTTATTTGTTGAAATAGGATGAAAACTGTGGCTGTAATAAGAGGCTGAAAGAAGAAGAGGAATAAACAGCTAAAATTAAATAAATCTTTTCTCACCAAGAAGAGAAAAGATATTCCAAAACGTTTGAAATTAATTAAAGTTGAAATCATACTGAAAAAGAAAGCCAAAGATAATAAATTGTATATTTATATTCTAAGTGGCACAAAGGGAAAAAGTCTTGCTTAATGATTCACAACTAGGTAAAACTGCTTTGTAAGTGTTATTTAAGACATTCCCTGCCTTGTCAGAAACAATCACACTGGTAAAAAGTTGCAGTCAAAAGATATCACGTTATCAAAGAGAAAAAAGGATTTTTGTGTTACTTCAAAGTAAAGATTAAAAAATTGGATTAAAACTGCTTTGTAAGCAGTCAAGACTGCTTTTTAAGTGTTATTTCAGACATTCCCTGCCTTGTCACAAAGAATCTCACTAGTACTGACTTGAAGACAAAAGATATCACACTTTCCTGTATAAATCCAGAAATATGCAGCTTTCGCTTAGATATGGACTAAACAGGATTTTTGCTATAACTTCAAAGTAATGATTAAGACATAGGTAAAATAAGAAGCTTTTTCTTAGATATGGACAAAACAGGATTTTTTCTATAACTTATAAGTAAAGAATACAACTTAGGTAAAATGACTTTCAAAGTGTTATTTAGCATATTCCCTGCCTTACCAGACAAAATCATATAAACAGAATAGAACTGCTACTAACTTGCATTCGAAAGATGTAACTTTCCTATATAAATCCAGAAATAAGCAGCTTTTGCTTATATATGCACAAAACAGGATTTTTGTTATAACTTCAAAATAATGAATACAACCTAGGTAAAATGACTTTCAAAATGTTATTTAGCACATTCCCTGCCTTGTCACAAAGCATCACACTGATACTAACTTGCAGTCAAAAGATATCACACTATAAAATGACCCAAATCACTGAGATAAACATCAAACTCGATTTTTGTGTTACTTGAAAGTAATGATTCTAAACTAGGTCAAACTGCTTTGAAAGTGTGAATTATCAAATTCCCTGCCTTGTCAAACAAAATCACACTGCTACTAACTTGCATTCAAAAGATATCACACTTTCCTGCAGAAATCCAGAAATATGCAGCTTTCGCTTGGATATACAAACAACAGGATTTTTGCTATAACTTCAAAGTAATGAATACAACATAGCTAAAATGACTTTCAAAGTGTTATTTAGCACATTCCCTGCCATGTCACAAAGAATCACACTGATACTAACTTGCAGTCAAAAGATTTCACACTATCAATATTCCCCAAATCACTGAGATAAACATCAAACACGATTTTTGTGTTACTAGAAAGTAATGATTCAAAACTATTGCAAACTGCTTTGAAAGTGTGATTTAGCACAATCCCTGCCTTGTCAGACAAAATCACACTGCTACTAACTTGCATTCAAAACATATCACACTCTCCTATAAAATCCAGAAATAATAATCTTCCGCTTAGATATGGACTAAACAGGATTGTTGCTATAACTTCAAAGTAATGAATACAACATAGGTAAAATGACATTGAAAGTGTTATTTAGCACATTCCCTGCCTTGTCAGAAAAAAACACATAAACAGAATAGAACTGCTACTAGCTTGCATTCAAAAGATATCACTTTCCTGTATAAATGAATAAATATGCGGCTTTGGCTTAGATATGCAAAAAACAGGATTTTTGCTATAACTTCAAACTAATGAATACAACATAGGTAAAATGACTTTCAAAGTGTGATTTAGCACATTCCCTGCCTTGTCACAAAGAATCACACTAATACTAAGTTGCAGTCAAAAGATATCACACTATCAAAATTCCCAAAATCACTGAGATAGACATCAAAAAGGATTTTTGTGTTGCTTGAAAATTATTAATAAAACCTAGGTCAAATGACTTTCAAAGTTTTATTCAGCACATTCCCTGCCTTGTCAGACAAAATCACACTGCTACAAACTTGCATTGAAAACATGTCACACTTTCCTATAGAAATCCAGAAATAAGAAGCTTTCGCTTAGATATGGACAAAACAGGGTTTTTGCTATAACTTCAAAGTAATGAATACAACATAGGTAAAATTACTTTCAAAGTGTTATTTAGTACATTCCCTACCTTATCACTAAGAATCACACTGATACTACCTTGCTGTCAAAAGATATCACATTATCAAAATTCCCCAAATCACTGAGATACACATCAAACAGGATTTTTCTGTTACTTGAAAGTAATGATTCAAAACTAGGTCAAACTACTTTGAAAGTGTGATTTAGCACATTCCCTGCCTTGTCAGACAAAATCCTAGTGCTACTATTGCATTCAAAAGATATCGCACGTTCCAGTAGAAATCAAGAAATATGCAGCTTTCGCTTAGAAATAGACACAACAGGATTTTTGCTATAACTTCAAAGTAATGAATACAACCTAGGTAAAATGACTTTCAAAGTGTTATTTAGCACATTCCCTGCCTTGTCACTAAGAATCACACTGATACTAACTTGCAGTCAAAAGATATCACATTATGAAAATTCCCCACATCACACAGGATTTTTGTGTTGCTTGAAAGTAATGACTCAAAACTAGGTCAAATTGTACTGTACGTTTTATTTAG
>JABUIW010029008.1:0-16451 GCA_013363375.1 Menidia beryllina | reverse complement strand
CTTGTGGGACTTAGTTGAGCAATTTCCACAAATCTTGATGCATAATCCACAACCAGAATATAATTTTTCCCATGCAAAGTAAACAGATAGGCCCCAAGTTTTTGCCATGGTCTGTCTGGATACTGTGATGGCATCAATGGCTCTGTGGGATTTACTTTCTCTCTGTTGCAGGTGTGGCATTTTAGAACCAGTTCTTTTAGCTGCTGGCTCAGTCCAGGCCACCACACTGACTGCTGTGCTCGTTCTCGGCATTTCACCACTCCCTGGTGTCCCTCATGTAATTTCATGAGCACATCATTTCTCATAGTTGAAGGAATAACAAGTCTTTCCTCTTTTAACAAAAGACCATCATTCACTGTAAGAAATGCCTTTTCAGCCCAATACAGTCTGAGTGCTGATTCACTGTTGTAGTGTGTAGGCCATCCTTCCTCAAACAGCTGCATCACACGGGCACATATACTGTCCCTTTTCAGCTCCTGTCTCAGCTCTTCAAGTTAGCCAGTGCTTGCAGGTAAGTTTTGGATCACATTATCTACATAAATATTTGAATCTTCAACCAACTTTGATTCAGTTGTTGATAAGTTTTCTAACATAGGGGCACGTGACAGTGTGTCAGCTGTCCACAGATGTTTCCCTGGCACATATGAGATGGAATAAGAATATCTCATGAGACGCATTCTAAAACGCTGAATCCGTGGTGGAAGATCATCTAACATCTGGGAACTCAAAAGACTCAGAAGTGGTTTATGATCTGTCTCCATTTGGAAATGTTTGCCAATGAGATAATTACTGAACCTTTCACAAGCCCAAGTAAGACTCAAAGCTTCTTTTTCCACTTGTGCATATCTCTGCTCAGTCTGTGTTAGAGATTGTGACACATATGCAACAGGTCTCCACTCCTGACCCCACTTTTGGAGCAGCACACTCCCCAGACCATAAGCTGACGCATCTGCTGAAACTTTACATTCCCGGTTTGTATCATACATGGCTAACACTGGCGGGGATGAAAGCAACTCTTTCAGTTCTTGAAATGCTCTAGCTTGATCAACTCCCCATATCCAACAGTTTTTCTTTGACAAGAGATCCCTCAAAGGCTTGTGTCGCTCTGCCAGCTGTGGAATAAACTTCCCCAGCTGGTTAACCATTCCTAGGAAACTTCTTAGTTCACTCACATTTCTTGGTTCTTTCATTTTTCTCACAGCTTCTGTTTTATTTGGATCAGGACTGACTCCATTAACAGAAATAATATGGCCCAAAAATGTTACACTCTGCTTTGAAAGATCACAATGTCATACTGGCTTCTTGAATCTTTCCAAGAACAGTATACAGACGAGCATCATGCTCCTCTGTGTTCTCCCCCACACCAACACATCATCCATGTGGCAAACTACACCATCTAATTCCTCCGTAACCTCTGTTACCATTCTGTTCTGGAAATGCTCAGGGGCAGAAGCTATACCGAAGGGTAGCCGTTTAGAATAATAACGACCAAAAGGTGTAATAAAAGTTGTATATTTTGCAGTATCTTCCGTTAAAGGGATTTGCCAAAACCCCATATTAGCATCTAATTTACTGAAAATGTTAGCTCCTGCTAGCTTACCGAGTGTTTCATCTACAGAGGGAAGAATATACTTCTCTCTGCAAACAGACTCATTCAGCTTGGTGAGGTCAACACATATGCGTACAGCCCCTGTCTTTTTAGGAACAACCACCATTCCTGAGCACCAATCAGTTGGCTCCTCAACTCTACTGATCACCCCCAAACTTTCCATACGGGACAGTTCTTGCTTGACTTTGTCCATCAAAGGAAGTGGAATCCTTCTGGGTGTCTTTAATGAAAATGGTTGAGCTCCTGGTTTCAGTTTGATGGCATAAGGCTGTTTCACCTCTCCCAAGCCACTGCATAGCTTTGGATAGCTAGTTTTTAATGTTTCAGCAGTTATCTCATTTAATCTAGCTACAAGCTCCAGCTTCTGAATGGCTGGTCTACCCAAAAGTGTAGTTTGCAGGTGTCTCATTATATACACACTTTCTTGTATCTCTTTTTCTCCTTTTTTCATTAACAACTCAGCAACCCCCACAATATCCAATGCATTTCCCCCTGGTCCCAGTACCTGCCTGGTAGTTTTTTTTCAGAAGGGGGGGACTCTTGTCTCTATAGATGTCTTTGTACATGGCGTATGGCAGAACCGTAACATCAGCACCAGTGTCAATCTTGAATGAGATGTTTCTTTTATTTATCTCAACATTCACCCTCCAAGGTTCATCTCCCTTTGTAATACTGCCTAAAAACAAAAAGTCATCTTCTTCAACAGCATGTACAGTCTTGAGCGTTCTACACACCCTCTTATAATGTCCCCTTTTCCCACATACATGACATTTTTCCCCATTTGCTGGACAGTCACGTTTGGGATGGGATGGAAAGCAGCCACACTTATAACATTGAGAAATCTCCCTTTTATTATTTGTAGTAGTGTGCCACTTAGGTTGGTATTTAGCCTTGGCATGCTTAACACTGCTTTTGTACACCCTGTCGACAGATTTTCCATTTTCTGTCTCCGATCTGATGCCACTACGCAGACAGGATTGCTGCCGTTTCACCTTTTCACTTTGTCTCGCCGAATTAATGGCCTTTTCCAGTCTCAAATCTGGGTCGAGCTGCATACGCTCAGATAATCTTTTATCCTGCAATTCCACCACCAGTCTGTCACGAATCAGTTTATCATGTAGCGCTCCATAACTACAATATTCTGCTAGCGCATACAGTGAAGTAACAAAGGCATCTACGGTTTCATGCTCCTCTTGTTTGCGCATATTAAATCTGGCTCGCTCGTAAATTACATTTTTCTTAACAACGAAGAAAGCTTGAAATCCATCACGAACTCCTTGATACGTGTTTCTTTGGTCAGTTGGTAATGCTAATCCTCGCAGAAACATCATCTGCCTCGTCTCCCATGCAATAAATGAGCGTGTTAACTTGATTCTCCTGAGAACTAGAATTCAAGTTACTTGCCAAACGAAACCGTTCGAATCGCCGTATCCACTTGGCCCACTCCTGCGGCTTTGTGAAGTCGAAAGACTCTGGCGGCTGGATGCTGAACGTTGCACATGGACCAGCAGAAGCGACTCCCTGTACGTTGTCATCAGCCATGTCTCCGGTAGAATTGCAGCCTCCGATGATTTACAGCACCTGACACCATGTCGTGTTTTTAGGAAGCATACGCTGAGTCAAACTGTATCATCGTTATCAGTTAATTCCGGGATCACCAAACATCCAGCATAGACTTCATTGTCATTGTTTCAATCAGCATCACCTGGACTACTTAAGCCTGACGCTCTATGACGTCACCACAGGTGGCCATTTGTAGTCTTTAACTATGCATAACATTAACACCACAGAAATGATTTCCTGGGTGGATGTTGTTCATATGATTTCTCACACACATGAGCCACTCTCATTTCATGACATCAGGGAGTTTACTTTCTAAAGACCGAATCACCAGCTGATTTTGTATAGCGTCTGCACACCCCAGGTCTGTGAGGTCTAATGCTGGACTCTCCACTGCTAGAGTCAACTTTAACGTCTCTCGTGGCTGGTGGTCCTTTACAGCAGGCTGCGATTGTAGCTCCAACATGATCTCTTCTGCCGTTTGTGCTTTATCACCATAACGGTTCGCTAATTCCCTCAGGAAATCGTTTGCATCTCTGCAACGCAACAGTCTGAGTTCTCTTTTCACAGTCTCACTTATGCTGTCTAGCAAGTGAAGGTTCTTGCATACCCTTGAGCCAGTAGGTTCCGCTTGCACCTTGATACTCTCCCATTCAGCATTTGAGCGCCAATAGTCCCTTCTGTCCCTGGACAACTTAGGCAAACTTATGGGTGGGCGCTTTATTTTAGGATGGGCCCACTGAGAGCTTTTTTCCCCACCGGTGTACACACCAGTGCTGCGTGTGTCAACTGCTACATACCTGCTCTGAGGTCGGCTAGTGATAATAGCACCTTGAGCAGCACAGGTATTAATATTTGCTCCATCTGTGGACATGAATGAAGGAGAGCTCGTAACATATACAGTTCCCTGCCCATCAACGGGTGGATTTACAACAGCAGGCTGAGAGTAGCAATAGGAAGGGTTACTGGTTGTGTAAAAGTAATTTCATCTGCAGCTGTGAGGCTGTCGCTAACTGCTGCGACAGGCCCGCTGACAGTGTCATCGCCCCCCACATCTTTATCCTTTTCCTCCACACCTCTATCACTGTCGCCAATCGTAATTTTGTTCTGTACTGTTCCTCATCATAACCTCGTTTTCAAGTTAGCATGTCCACTTATCCACTTGTCCTCTCTCAATGATAAAAGGAGCATCCACCCGGCCTTTCCATGCAGCCAATAGTCTCTCCATGTGTATAAAGCCTCTCTGAGTTCATGGAGTTTCCCATACAGCTTACCACGTTCGACCCCTTCAATGGCACCACTTCACATTTCCCGAGTGCCTCAGCCTGATCAAAAGCACATTTGAACTGTCCTACAAGGTTGTCTATGTCCGGCGCTGCGTACTTGGACATCAGTATTTCCATGACCTTGCTCTCAGTTTCAAGAAACCTTTGCTTACTGGCATCCCTCCTCGCTAGGGCTTCCCGCGACTCACTGTCGTCACCTGTAGGGTCTATCTGGCTCTGTGCGTCAATATGTTCATTGCTGACTCGAGGACTTTTTCATAACCATCCTTCAATCTCGCTAACTCTTCTGACAACTCAACTTTACATAAACGGCCGGGACTAACATCAAGGCGGTTAATTCGTGTTGTAAAGTTTCTTTGCCCATTTGAGCGCCTCCGCCTTAAGCTCTCCAGATCTGGCTTCTCATCTGCCATTTTGTCTTTAGGTGAACAGAATCACATTTTAGCAAAAGACTTGTTCAAAAGATTTGTTCAAAAGATCAGTTCAAAGGATTCGTTCAAAACAAATGACTCGTCCATGAACAACAGAGACATCTTTTGCAGGCTGCTATGGCTGGTAATGGTGTTGTTTACAAAGTCACTTTATTGCCTCCCTGTTCCCCTGAATTGAAACAAACGGAAGAGGAAATGCAACAAAAGCTGGAAGAAAAGGAGCAAAACTGCAGCAGTTAAAAGTAGAAAAATAAATAGGTGTAGCAGCGGCTCGTGTGAGAGCACATGACAAATCTGAATGCTTTGAAAACAAAGCCGGAGAGATTAATTAACTAACCCTGCCTGCTCTAGGCCACAGCCTAGTTGAATCCAGATGCTGCATCCTTACCAAAAATTTCCAGTGTCTTCCAGTCTTGCTCAAGCTATCGTCAGCTCATTGAGTATGAGCCGCTTGCCAGTCCCTGAACCCACTATATTTAGTGGTGATCCTTTAAGTTTTTCTAACTGGAAAATATCATTTATGACTCTTATTGACAAAATGCCCCTCCCAGCAAGGAAGGAGATGTTTTATCTCAGAAATGATCTTGCTGGAGAAGCACGCAAAGCTGTAGAAGGTTTCTTTTATCGTGACTCAGAAAGTGCATACATTGGAGCGTGAAAGGTCTTGCAGGATAGATATGGGAACTTGTTTATTATACAGAAAGCCTTTTGTGACAAGCTGGCACGATGCCCAAAAAATCAGCGCAAATGGCTCACTAGCATTACAAGAGTATGCTGATTTCTTACACGGCTGCAATTAAGCAATTCCACATGTCAAAGGACTAACTATCCTTAATGACTCTCAAGAGAACCACAAGTTGCTCCAAATAAATGCCAGTCGAATTGTTGTAGAAGAACTTGATGAAACAGGTGACTACCCAGATTTCAAATGCTTCACAGAGTTCTTGAGCAAAGAGGCAAAATAGTCTGTAATCCTTTTGTCTCCCCTCTGTTGGTAAATTTCAAACCTAAAGATGACAGAATCCCAAAGAGAGTCAAAGCGTTCAACACAAATGCACAACCAAGCAGTTTCAGTCACGAGACACAAGCTGCAAACAGTTCTAGACTAAAAGAACTCTGCTCTGTCTATAAAACTTAAACCCATACGTAACAGACCCTCAAAAGAGCAGAAGTATACCAGGGGTTCAGCTGCTCAATTTTATTGTCTCCAGCGCGGGAAAATCTTGCTCCAGCAAGGGAAAATCTAGCTTCTTTACAATGTACGGAACAAACAAAATGGCAGATGATATATGGCGAGCATACTGATGTTATATGATGTAAAAAGAACAATCATTTATCTTCAAACATTTTTACAACAACGTACCTGAATTCATGAAAACAGAGTCAATGAGACCAGGGCTTTCCTCTATTGACTGCGACTAAAATTCAACCAAAAAAACAAACAAATTCAAGACCTTTCATACCATGCCACATCACTGTATGGTTACCACAGAAATATACTACAGGTCATTTATAAACATGTTAACATCATGTTCCAACATTACTTTTTTTACAGTGAATCATGTCATTCTATTTATATACACTCGTATTCAAATTATAAATTGTAATTACCGTGCATTCGGTACAACATTTAACATAGTTTCAAACAAATAACAATAAAAAAAGGAAGATAAAGATTTTAGTGAGAATGGACTCTCTACAAATAGGAGCATGTATTTTAACTCCATTACACCCACACCCACTGAATTCTAGACAAAATCTCACAAATAGTTACAGCACATCTGTGACTCAGCAGTCGCCATGGGATTACGTACATCAAGACCGACTTGAAAAGTATCCCATAAGGATGTAGTGGACAGAGAAAAAAAACTGAACAAACCACCAGCTAAAGAATGCCTTACACACTCCACACTTGCCCAGGACTGTACAAAACACATATAGGTTACCTTTTGTATAGACACCTCATAAAACATTAAGACGTTGCACAAGAGTGAACATTTAAAAGTTACGGCCGAAGAGCTTGAATTACAGAGCTGCACATATTCTGAACATTACGCTGCAGATGTTTATAACATCCTGTCTTGCTATAGTGTGAAGAAGCTGGTTGACCGCTCGAACAACACGACCCAGCCGTGCGTTCATTGTCAACTACAGGGACATTAGTGACTACTGACTGAGCAGTGTCATGACTTAGTGTCACTAACATTGGAAATGTTGTCCCTAACAACAGTGTCATCAGTGTGGGAGGTGTCAGACTGTTCAGATTGTTCTGAGTGTTCAGAGTTCAGAGTTCTCTGGACCCACTCTCTATTTCTCTGCCCAGACTCAGGCGAGATGTCTGAGTAATTCTCAAGTCCAGAGAGACCTACGAGGCTATGTAGGTCACCCGTTCTACATTGGGGCTCAATTGGCTAAGGGCACTCGATCCTGAAAATGTTCGGATGCAGCATGGCCACACATTGTTGAACAGACAGAGGCAGAGGATTCTGCAGAGGACTGTGAGATATTGGACTGAGCAGAAGGTTGCATATGGAAGAAAGTTAACTAACATCAGTAGATTACGATGGGCAATCCACTCACATCCTGTGACAGTGTCTTGTATTTTATATGTGTGCATTTGGGGGTTCAGCCCAGTCACAGTGTAGATTGTAGACTCCCTTCTGTCAGCCACTTTTTGCGTCCCTCTCTTATCCCGATTCTTTAGTTGGAAGCCTGAGAATAATAAATCAAGAGTACAAATATGACAATATTGGTCACATGCAAAGTATATCAGCGCTGGGTTTTCACAGACAAAGTTCCCGGAGGATCTCAGTTGGCAAGAGCCTCGATTTCCGGGTGCGATGGGCAGTTGTCCTCTGGGCCGGGCCTCGAAGAGGGAGGACGGCTGGACGTAACCGAGAGTTATTTGCCAGTTAGCTCTGACATGAACAGGCCAGCCCCTGATTCATGCAGGTTTCAGTGGAATATGAAAGAAGAAAGTGTGTGTGTGAATATTGAGCTTGAAGACATGTATCTTCTGTAACAGAGAGAGGAGGAGGAGGAGTGGGCACAGCCAGAGAGTTTAACCCAAAAGTATAATTCTAAAGGGAATAATATACATCTAAAAAGGAATAAGACAATCAGTCATTTACATGGTTTAAGTTATCACATATTGTGCTAAAGTGAGTAATTATAGCTCAATTCTAACACCTCTCTCTCTCTTATTAGCCACAAGGACTTTGTCTCCAATTTCTGGTCCTTTCGCTGCCCTGTCATACAGTCTAGCCTGTCTGTCTTGCTCCTTTATTGCATGCTCTTGAACAATTTGCATGGCCACCCTAATGTTTTCAGACAGTTTTGTGACAAACCTGCCCAGGCTGGTCATGTCAGGGTCAGACCGGATGTTTCCAAACAGTGTATCTACTGGTAGACCGGGAGCCCTTCCAGACATCAAGAAGAATGGTGCATATCCAATAGTTTTATGGGCAGTGTATATGAATATGAGAGTTTGCAAGCGTCTTGGCCAGTCCTGCTTTGATTCAGGGCAAAGAGCTTTAATCGTACTGTCTAAAGTTAAACCGCTCAACACTACCATGTACCCCAGACAACTGTAGAAGTTCCACGATCAGCTCACTTTCAAAGTTTGGGCCTTGGTCTCTGTAGATCCTTTCAGGGAATCCATAGACAGAGAAATACTTTTCCCAGAGGACCTTAGCTACATGCTTGGCTGATTGCTCTTGGCAGACAAAAGCTTGAGATAATCGGTAGAATGGTCAGTTAAGGCTAAAACGTCAACAGATTTGTTGTGTGAATCTTCAGCTGACCCAAAATCAATCTAGACAAGCTGCAGGGGTCGGGAGGTGACGATACTCTCAAGGGGAGCTCTTCCCGCAGGTTCAGTAACCTTGCTGACCATGCAACGCCGACAGTGACGAGCATGCATCTCTGTCCATGTACAGCCAAAAAGATCTTTGTCTGGTAATGCTCAAAGTTCTGGACTGACCTTGGTCCCCCGCGCTCTCGTGCACTCATTTTTAAAACTTCGGCCTTCAGGCAGTCAGGAACCACAAATTGATAGCACTTTTTTTTTTTAATTTGATCACGGGATACTCTGTATAAGACGTCATCACTCAGAACTAACTTCCCCCAGTGTTTCAGCAATGTCAGGACACGGCTCGACTCATGTGCTCTCTCACATCTGGAAGGTTTCTGAGATCTTTCCACATAAAAATGAATGTGAGACAAAGGCTTGTCATTAGACTGAACATCTCTCAGGTCGTCAAAAGAAAAAGCATGCAGGCTGGGCAATGTGTAAGAAATGAGCTGAGGCAGATAACTTACAAGCGCTGCTGCACGAGTCCTCGCTCCAGAGGCCCATTCAGTGTGTGACTGAATAAGAGCAGCGACTTCCTGATCTGAAAAGGACTGTGGAAACGGTTGCAGGGACTGGGCATTTGTGGATACAAAATGGGCTACTTTCTCTGCCATGACAGGCTGGTCGGTAGATTCTCTGAGAGTCTGTTGGACTTCTGTGACCAAGTCAAGGACACACTGCAATTGCTCTAGCCACTGTATTACCTTCAAGCACTTGAGACAAAACTTCTCCAAGACCATCCGATGAGGCATCAGTAGACAGCAAAAATTATTGACTAAAGCCTGGGTGGGCCAAAACAACAGAATCTATCTTTTCAGTTCTGCAAATGCCTGATTATGGTCAACAGTCCAGTCGTCTGACCTCAGCTTGCGGCTCACCACAGTACATTTAGTCTTCCTGCCTTTCTTCTGTTTCTGGCCTGCCAAAAGAGAGAACAATGGCTTTCCAAGACTTGATTATCCTAAGATGACGTGTTGATAAAAATTCAGCATCCCCATGAAGGAGCGCACACGTTTTTCCGTGTGCGCCCATATCCTCCTCAGAGTGATGGCATGATTGAGAGATTCAACAGAACACTCACTGATCAGTTAGCGAAGTCACTTCTCCAACAGCCTGCTGACTGGGATGACTGTCTCAACCAAGTTGCTTTGGCTTACAATACCAGTTCTCACTCTACAACAGGTTTCACACCATTCCTCCTCACACATGGACATGAGGCCAGGATGCCTGTCAACATGTTGTTACCTGATAACACACCATCTTCATTCACTCCAGGTTCCCCTGCTGACTATGCTGCACAGTTGACTTTGAAACTTCAGTCAGCCTTCAGTTCTGCCGCAGGGAATAGAGAATGTGCCCACGATCAGCAGAAACGGCAGTATGACAAATGTGTTAGGTACACTCCCTATGTTCCTGGAGACCTTGCATGGTTGAATGACCCTACCACGACTAGGCAAAAACTTGCTCCTCACTGGAAAGGCCCCTTTGAAATATTGGAGTTCCTTGGATCTGAGGCAGATTCTCCTGGAGTGACGTACAGGATTCACTACCTCCTGGATCAATCTGACGAGTCCCAGATTGTCCACTACAACCGTCTCAGACCCTACCATGCTCCTGTGCCAGATCGTAGACATAGGACACCTGTGGGTGACGTTTTCCAGCCTCAAGTCCCTTGACTGCATTGTCTGGTGCCATGCCCTATAAATCTGCAAAGTCAACAGCAGCAAAGATCACCGACTTAACCGGCTGCAGCAGTGCTCCCTCTTCGGCACCTCCTGGCCATCCACAACCTCAGCCCCTGTCCCGACCGCAAATTCCCCTGACTGAGGCTTCAACTACCCTGCTCGTTGGCCGAATACGTCAGTCTAGCATTGTCCGCTCAGCCCTTCCTCGAGATGCTAGTTCCCTACCACACCCGGGCAGAGGTCCAGTTAGACCTCCCACGTACCTTAAGGACTATGTTCTGAAGTGACCGAAGTAAGTATAAACTGAAGTTGCTTTCATATATTTGTTTGCAGTTGCTTGTTTTCCTCTTTATTTTATTCGAAACGGGGTCGTTTCTTTTGTGGGAGGGGGAGGAAATGTAAAGTTCAGTTAATTCGGTAGTTCATATAGTTATATCTTATTTTATTTAATTCATGACTACATCTTTAAAGGGGACATATTATGCAAAACCAAGTTTTTAATCATTTGATTATGTACATTTGGGACTGCGGAAGGCCTATCAGCAGGCAAAGTGTGAAAAAAAATGACTCAGTCATATTTTTGTGGGCTGCCCCAGTTTCAATACAGGAGATAAAACAGGCGGTTTCAGGAATCGGTAGTTTATGACGTCATTAGCTCTAGCTCATTATAATATTCCAGCCTTTCACCTGCATGTTGCCACCCACCTCAGCTTATTCCGCCTATCTGTGGCAGACGTCACGGTAGCGTTAGCGTAGCGTGTCGACTTCGGCACACCTCCTGGAAGAAGCGGGTGGATTGCCTGTGTCTCATTTGCTTTTAGAGAGACAGGCACTCGAAACCGATCGCTCTGAACGGGGCTGTTTTGGCAGGGTGATTGAACTGCTATTGTGCATCATCCTTATGGTATTTTGACCAAAGCTTGTCAAACATTACATTAGGACACCAGGGAACTAGTTTAACTTGTTGAAATAGGGTATAATATGTATCCTTTAAGATATTTAGTTAAATCCACTTTTCCTTCGTTTAGATTCTCATTGGGTTGTTTTTAGTCATGTGCTTCATGTGCTTCTCATTTCAACCAAAGCATTGACAATGAATTAGAACAGAAGCAAGAAGACAAAGGTTACATTCACAGCTCAATTAACTAAAGCAAGTCTGAAGGAGATAAGGGATAAGGTGAATCAATAGAAGGCAATTATTGAACGAATGGCTCTAAGGAGCATCAGATCTGGAATCTGAGGAAGATAAGAAAGCTTGGTTTGCCCTCCCCCAGGAGGAAAGGAAATCAAATTGCAAGAGGCTACAATACATGATAAGAAGATAAAGGTTGAAAACAGGACTAAACATATGGATCCACAATGTGCATGTTTATGATTCTGCAGAAAGACTCATGACTAAGGTCCAGAGTGACTAAGAACCTCATTATCAATGACTAAAACTGGAAACTTTACCACAGACTGGACAGACCCCAACTGACAAAAAAACTTTAAAATGATCCCATTCTGGAGACCAGGTTTCAGTACCCGGGTACCTGTATTTCAATTATTGATCAGTGTTGAATATGTTGTCTTGTAAATACATTGTCTCTGACTTCTTTTGGATGAATGAGCTGGTGTGTTTGTGTCTTTCCAAAATGTTTGTGTGTTCAAATTAACTTTTGAAATTTGCAGGTGAAACAGTGCCACTGGTCTCCCTCTCTGAGCCCGGAGAGCTGGTGACTTAAGATTGCTCAGATGGTGATGACGACGAATACCGCTGATTTTATTCCAGAATGCCTGTAGTACAGTGACTTTGCTAAGGTTATTACATATCCACTTATAGTCTGCACACAGAGAGACGTGATATTCATAGTGTTCCTTCTTTTAATGTGTTATCGTTTCATTTTGTGATATACGATTGCTTTTGTGCCATTATAAGATTTATCTTGCTTGTCATTTCTATGCTTATTAAGCTTTTAATGTTGTCAGTTGAGTTATGAAGGTCACACACTGCTGGTCCTGATACCAGGATGATTACTCCTGATATGAGATGTTTAGCACTGATGCTTTTATTTAATCATTTGTCTTTTATAGTTAATATTATGATTTATTATTTTGAAGTGTATCATTTATGTTTTTGTGTTATTCTAATTTGACTAGTTATTTTACATTTAAGAATGTTAACACCATGGTATGGTTTAGTATTTCCACATGCATGTGCAACGAAGACAGCTTGCTGCTGGTAATGCAATGAACAGCTGCTCACATATAGGTGCACAGATCATGGCATAAATATGCCACATAATGCAACAGACATTTGCTTACATATCCACTATACGATCATGTGATTTTCATTTGTTTGATAATTTAGAATTGCTGTCTTTTCCCGACTATAGGCCGTTTTTGTTTTCATCACTAATTCTCCTGACATTTCAGATCCGGCCCTTCTCTGTCATGCAATCACTCATTCCCCCTCACCTGCTTCTCTCCGCCCATCTCCTCCCCTGCTGTTCATTAGCTCATTTGGTCTTCAGTATTTATACCACTCCCTTTCCACTTGTTCCCTGCCAGATTGTCTTGTGTTTTTCGTGCCAAGCTTTCCCGCATTTTCCTGTTCTGACCTCGCCTTTGCCCTTCTCAGACCTTGGATTTCGGCCTGCCCTTTATCGGATTTGTTTGTTTAATTTTCAGTAAACCGATTTTCACTTCAAACTTGCTTGCCTCGTTGTCGTGCATTTGGGTTCTCTGTTGCCTGGACCAGTGGTCATGACAGCTACTTTTAATTTTCAGTCAGAACAGGCAAGGAGTAGGCACGATAGACATTGTGGTCAACACTAAACTTTGCAGAATGAATGCTTGAATGTGTAATAAAGAACTTGTTGGTGGGATGCCACCAAAAGCTCCCGAAGAATTGTCATCGGACAAGGCACTGCTCGTTTGACACATTCATTATAAGAACCAACTCAATCCCTGTGGTGAGTCCGGGTGGTTAGACAAAGTCTCTGCAACCCTGGAAGACAGTGTGTAGAGGTCACCACAGCTCCAGAGACAGCTTCACCCCAGGATGAACACTGATATCGACACGGAAGAGTACCAGTGTGTGAAGAAGCTCAAGTGACTGAAGAAGTTGCATGGCCAAAATCTATCACTTTTCTGTTTTGTTAGACAAGGACTTTTACATTTATGGGACAGTCACCTTTCAGAGACTGATTAATTCAGGAGACATCAGTGGCGTACACTGATTTTGCAGGTGTGCCCACTAATAAAGAATGCAACAATCTATAACATTAATCATATGTACATTCTAACAGTGAAAGACAGAATCCCAAAGAAAATTCCAGAAAATCACATCATGTTTATAAAAATTGATAACCATCTGATGAGGAAAAATAAGCATTCTTTGTAAGTGGGAAAACCTGCAAAATCAGCAAAGGGTCAAATACTTATTTCCCCCACTGTAGATCTGAATGTACAAATTAACAATTGAAATGCGCAATGTTGATGTGCAACGACAGACCAGAAAATGCTGACAGTAGCATTGGGTAAATTAGTGAGGTAGAGCGGGTTGGGAGAAGAATAGGTGGTGAGGCCAGATGCTGTTGGATAGAAACTGTCTTTATGGCGTGAGGTTTTGGTCCTGATGGTCCTCAACCTTCTGCCAGAGGGGAGAGTTTCAAAAAGTTTGTGACCAGGGTGAGAAGGATCAGACATGATCTTTCCTGCACGCCTCAAAGTCCTGGAGGCGTACAGGACCTGGAGGGATGGCAGATCGGAACCAATCACCTTCTCGGCTGAGCGAATGATACGCTGCAGTCTGCCCTTGTCCTTCGCAGTGGCAGCAGCATACCAGATGGAGATGGAGGAGGTGAGGATGGACTCAATGATGGCAGTGTAGAAGTGCACCATCATTGCCATAGGCAGGTTGAACTTCTTCAGCTGCCACTGGAAGAACATCCTCTGCTGTGCTTTCCTTGAGGTCCTGGGTCATAATGATCCCCAGGAAACAGAAGGACTCCACAGAAGCAATTGTGGAGCCACACAGAGTGATGGGAGTAGGTGATGCTGTGTTCTTTCTGAAGTCTACAACCATCTCCACTGTCTTGAGCTCGTTGAGCTCCAGGTTGTTGACTGCACACCAGGACTCCAGACGGTCGATCTCCCAGACTTGTAGGCAGACTTGTCCCCATATGAGATGAGTCTGATGAGGGTCGTGTCAGGCGAACTCACAGGGCGAGTAAAAAGGTTTGCAGTTAAAGAAAAAAGTTTCCAGATCAGGAGAGCAGTGCTGCTGAATCACTGTCACATCGTTACACCAGCCACTCTTGATGTAAAAGCAGATTACACCACCTTTAGTCTTGCCGGAGAGTTCCGTGTTACGATTCGCTCTGAAGAGTTGGAAGCCTGCCAGGTGCAGCGCAGAGTCCGGTATCGATCCACATAACCACGTCTCCGTAAAACACAAAACTGCAGATGTGGCGTAGTCTCTGCGTTTCCCCATCAGCAGTTGGAGTTCATCAATTTTGTTGGGCAGTGAACGCACATTGGAGAGGAAAATGCCCGGCAGCGGTGTGCGGTGACCGCGCTGACGAAGACGCACAAGCGCACCGGCACGTTTCCCTCTCCTCCGACATTTCGCTGCAAGGGCGAGGGCACCTCTAATGAAAAAAAAACTATAAATCGGCAGAATGGTTGAAAAAAGTCGGAGACAAATCCGTAGGAGTTGTTTCCTTGATGTTCAGAAGTTGTTCCCTAGTGAAGGATATCCGAAAGCTGTTGCAAAAACCAGGGGAAAAAAGACCAAACAAAACAAGATAATGCGCACCAAAACACCGTGGCGGTCCTCTGAGGCGCCATCTGGGATCCACGTCTTTAGATCAACACATACACACAACATTTGTTACCACATTCCAATGTTTTCTACATGAATTAGAAACTGGCTTGTTTATGCCCAGAGGTAACCAGCCAATAGGTAACGAGGACCTATATAAAATTGCTTCAATCTACAGTAAGTAAAAAAAAATCTCTTCACTTTGAGGAGGCGGACATAGCCAAGGAGATAATCCCCATCACACCCACATATCAGGGCTCTTCACCGACTGAAACCTTGAGAGGTTTTGTCTGTGAAGAGCCCAGCGCTGATATACTTTGCCTGTGACCCAATAAATGTCATTTTTAATCATTTTTTTCTACTCTGGTTTATTCTCAGGTATCCAACTAAAGAATCGGGTTAACAAACCTAGTGATTCAAAACTAGGTCAAACTGCTTATAAAGATGCTTACAAAGAATCTCACTTGTACTTACTTGCAATCAAAAGATGTCACACTGTCCAGTATAAATTTCTGACAAGTTAAAGAATAACTTGTAAGAAAGAATCACACTGGTACTAACTTGCAGTCAAAGATTCCAAATATGAATTGCTTTCACTTAGATATACATAAAAAGGATTGTTGAGTCACTTCAAAGTAAAGATTTAAAACTAGGTAAAATGACTTTGGAAGTGTTCTACATCACATTCCGTGACTTCACAACCAAAATCTAAACTGTACTAAGTGTTCGACATAAAATTCCATGACTTCACAACCAAAATCTCAGGTGCACTCACTTGCAATCAAAATAATTCACACTTTCCAGTAGAAATCCAGAAATAAGCAGCTTTTGCCATGGTATGCACAAAACAGGATTTTGCTATAACTTCCCAGTCATGAATACAATCTAGGTCAAATTACTTTCAAAGTGTTATGTAGCACATTCCCTGCCTTGTCAGAATAGGTAGCAGTGAGATTCTTTAAGTAAAAAGATATCAAACTTCCAGTATAAATCCAGAAATAAGCAGCTTTCGCAAAGATATGCACAAAACAGGATTTTGATTTCACTCTACAGTAAGGAATAAAATCTAGGTAAAATGACTTTAAAAGTGTTATTTAGCACATTCCCTGCCTCGTCACAAAGAGTCACACTGGTACTCATTTGCAGTTAAAAGATATCACACTATGAAAATTCCAAAAATGCAAGATATTTACAGCAAACAGGTTTTTTGTGTAACTTCA
>JABUIW010028961.1:0-12095 GCA_013363375.1 Menidia beryllina | reverse complement strand
ATCTATCTATCTATCTATCTGGGATATATATGTGTGTGTGTGTGTGTGTGTGTGTGTTACTATAAATGTAACTCAGAATGAGAAAGATACATTGGTTTTTTTTTGTTTCACTCAATACAAATGTATGTCACTGAGTATCTTTAAGAATAAAAATAGTTGGCGGTTTCTAGCCAGAAGCATCCTGCAGGTTCAAGTCTGTTGCAGTATTATTTGTATGCAGTGGGCAATATGTAGATTTAGATTTGTGTCTCAGGGCAAACAACCCTCAAACAGCGCAGTATTTCATTTCATGCTGAGCATTCAGTTGCATGGGGAGCATAAATATTCATGATCCCCCAAACTCATGATATAAACATAAGAATATGGCCTGTGACAGGCATTACAGAGTGGTCACACTGGATCAAACAGAATAACCTGTCTTTGATGATGTGAAAGAATCAGTATCATTACTGTGATTAGAGGACATAGTGCACTGGATATGAGACAGAAAAGTACTTGTTAAAACATTTACCATTCTGTGGCTCTTCAGACAGTTTTTCAGTGAGTGAGTTCAAAGGTGCTGCGATGATTCAAGTTTACAGTCGACAAACTGGACAAACCAGAGATAATTCAGCAACATATCAGTTAGTTGTGTCTCTAGAAAATGAAGTGTTTTGTGATCTAATTGGGAAAAGTCTTAAAACAGCATATATAGTAGCTATGTAGCAGGTCCCTGAGGTAAATATTAAAGAACAGTTTAATACCAAAACTAATTTGCATCCATTTTTGGAGGTTTTGAACAAGTCACGGCCAGCACCAGAGCACTGAAATGTTGCTATCTTGAAACCTACAAGGAATCATCAAATTCATCTTGGAGATACACATTACAATACAACACTAATAAAAAGCAGAGGTTCGTCCACATTGTCCTGACATCACCGACATGGTTGACTTTTTATCCATTGTTTGTATTTTCTCATAAACATTTCGCAACATATATGTGAAAACACAACAATATCCCAAGAAAAGCCAGCCAACAACTGGCAATAAAGTATGTAAAAAGCAATCAAAATTCATAAACCCATCATGAATTTCTGAAGAAAATGTATGTCGGTTCAATGATTTGTCATTTCACATATCAATGTGAAATGTCAGCCATTTCACCATACGTTTTTTTACCAAAATGGCATTGCGTGAATGTGTAAGAGATCTTTGTTTTTTTAAAAAGTGTATAGTCTATTCCATTGTATGGACCAAAACATGATGTATGTATGTGTGTATGTATGAATGGTGATTGCAATTGCCATTGCAACATCTTGATTCTCTTTCAGCCATTTTGTTATAAACTTGTTGACTTGCATGGGATAATTGTTTATGTTTATGTATTTGGCAGACGCCTTTATCCAAAGCGACTTACAGAGTAGACACAATATTACATTTCTCATCACTATGACAATAAGCTATATAGAGGAGAAACACTGATCAGAGTCAGTGGTGACAGCAAGAGATAGAGGTGGAGGGGACCACAGGAGGAGTTGTGGGGGGGTAGAGGTACGGGTTAGGATTAGGATAGGATAGCCTTTGTATAACTCAATTTCAGCTAAACTTTAGCTGTTAAGAAGATGGCATCACATTTGATTTGGATTTTTTATGCAGAGGAATTCACTGTAAGGTGTCCAGGTCTGTGGCTGTAGAACAAGCCCAAATCATCAATCCTCCTTGACCACCAAGAATGACAGTTGTTGGGTTGTGCTGATATGCTGGGTTTAGTCTAAGCATTATGCTGACAGCTATGATCAAACATGCCTGTCCATTGGAATTTGTTTGAAACGGGGTTTGCATGCTCTTTTTAGAGTAAAGTTTGTTTTCCTGCAATTGCTCTAAACAAACCACATTTGTTCATTCTTTTTGCAATTGTACTAGCTTTAATATTCAGTATGTGAACTGAAGCCTCGATAGTCTGAGAGGTGGCTCAGTCTTTTTGCTTCTTTTTTTTTTTTCCTTTGGCAGATTTTCTCTGCAATGACATGAGAGGAAATGTACTTGGACATCCACCCCTGGACAAATGTTCTTAATGCTGTCCACTGTAAAAAAGAAAACAAAAAACTTAGTAACTGAAAAATGGTAAAATCTAACTTGTTTGGACACGGTCCCTGTCAGCTTGATCAGAAGCAATTATTGCCTCTCTAAGATAGGTACAAGTATCTTCCCACCATTGAATTTTGTGAACACCGACCTGAACGCTTTAAAACATCCATTTATTTTCTATACCTGTTTAATCCAATGCAGGGTCACAGTGGGGCTGGAGCTTATCCCAGCTGCCAGCGTGCAAGAGCCAGGATCCACCCTGGGTAAATTACCAGTCCATCTCAGAACAAAAAGAAAAAAACACCATTAAACCCAACTGTTCCTTTTGAGGAATTAACCAAGTGTATTTGATTAACAGCACCAATCTGTAGCTTATCCACTTTACTCCTAAGTATACTCATTTCCTAAAGAAGCTGTTAACGATTCACAAAGATTTACAAGATTCTTCACATATAGCTTCTGCACTTTGGCTTAGTTTCAATATTTAATAAATATCAAAAAGTGCACCGATATTTAAAGTTTTCTTTTGAGCTTTATTTAACTGTTAATATCTGGTAAGGACCAGATAACTGTTTTGAGCTTTTAGAACTTTATACAAAGGGCTCTACTTACTGTATGTGACTCTATGTGTTTTTCACAGAGCGCAGATCACTGTCACAGGAGAGCATATTTTTGGCCTTCGATCAAACATTAGCTGAAAGCCTGGCGGTGTCTTCATACAAGAAAGGGAAAGAAAAATGCACAATAAAGTGAATATTTTATTAATTATAACAATATATTCTGACTGATATTTTTCCAAACTTGGGGCATTTCATCTTCCTATTTTCTATTAATGACTTCATAAAATATATGTCTAAACACAAGACAGTTTATTTTGTTAGTTCTTATACAATACATGCATTGCACTATATACAATATTTTGATTTTATAATTTACTTGAACTCAGTCAATTTAAACATAGAAACACCTGCAGCAGATGTTACACTGCTACAGGTGGTACAGTTATTATTTACAGCGCCTTAAAACCCAGATTGTTCTGGCAATAAGTTGTGATTTTTATGCCCCGTGTAAGCCTTTCTTTTCACATGTATATATCCTAAGATCACTTTAAAAACAAGAAATAGCTCCCGTTTTATTAAAACTATGAGGCAAACAAAAAACAAACAAAAAGAATAATGCTGACATACTGTGTACAAACTGCGTCCTGAAAATGAGAGCTCAGAACTATCAATCATGATGTATTGGACAATAATCACAAAAAGCTCATTATGGTAGAACATTTAGAATGTGGGTAGCAGCACTATGGGATACATTTATGATATTGTTTATGAGCAAATCTTTCAAAAGTAGCAGATGTTCTGTTAAAACACAGTAATGAAAATTTTTGTGCCCTTTTTTATCAAATCTTTTGTGGTTTATTTGCTTGAGCTCACTTTAAAGCCACAACAAAATTAAATAGATAAATAAGATTAAATAAATGAAACAGAATCAAATACTCTTCATAACATGTATATCTGAACCTGTCAATGGTGTAAGACAAGTGAGCATTATCTGTCTTTGTCTATTTTAATAGATTATAAACATAAAAACACCATCAATAAATAATAAAGATTTTTCTTTAAAAGTGACATTTAAAATCCCCCATTAAAAAACATAATCCAGTATTTCAAGGTCTTAATCCACATAATTATTTTCTTTTTGCTCTTTTAAATCTACCGGTAGATCAAATCTGCTGGCAGTGAGGTCGATACAGGTATGTTTTAGCATGACAACCTGTTTACACGTTTGTGTGGCTTTGTATTAACATATGAATGAAGTCAACACTCTATTCAACTAATTTCAAAATCTCAACACCTACATTATTTCATATGCCCATATATTTTGGGCCAATGTTCTAATTACCTTGCAAGATGTGCAGTGCAATGTTCAAAGGCTTATCTTGTTAATTGAGTCAGTATGCCTCAGTGCCTTGTTGTTTTTTTTCTCTTCCTTTTATACTGTCTTGCTGTGGATGAACTGAACAAGTTAAATATTAAAAAAAAAATAGAAATCTGAAATTATTCAAACAAAACTGAGGCATATAATTTTATTACATACTGGCTTAAAGGAAATGTCAATCAAAGGCATATCTTGGAATCGCTTAATGGGATATAGAAATATCCTCCTCCAGCATGAGGCACAGAAGGCCAGTGCTAATTAGTATGAGTGACGAGTGCTAAGATTACTAATCCTGCTAAGGACAGGTTTTAATTGCACATAATATAATTAAGTGTCCTGTAGATATTTCAGTAAACAGTCCTGGGTCCCCAGTGGCCACTTAAAAACTGCAATGTAGTGGCCAAGCATGAATCCAATAACAAAAGTTCTTTATTCACATTTAGACACCATTCATTCTTTCTGGAAGTAGTGCGTATCACTTAATTTTGTATGCAATCAGTGAAACTGTGTCCGTCATATTTTGTGTTTCAATGCTAAACAAAAGCTGATGATGATATCTGGCACAGTCTATTTATGACTATACAGCATCAAGTAAATTAAAGCAACAAACACAAATAAAAAATGTAATTTCACTATCAGGATGTTAATGAAAATCCAATAAGAATAGTTTATCTGCTGCCGACGACTGAATGAGTTGTTCTTCAGAAAAAAAATGATACGCCTTGTTATAATTTCTTATAACACCTCCCAGCAACATTTTACAGTGTAAACTGTCGAAAATGATAGTAGATGAAACTACTACATTGAGCATTAGTGTACAAAAACATTCATGAGAAATGTTTGAAATAAGGCTTGACACATAATATGTATAATATACTGTATGTCCTTGTTTTTATGTAGAAAATGGAACTAACCTGTGGTTCATAATGTGGTTCGTAATTATTCCAATAAAAAAATAAAAAATACAGCTCCTTACGTAGATGCAAACACTCAAAATGGATTAAGATTGTGTTTAGATCCTATTACTCGGGACACATTTAAGGGTCTCCTTTAGGACACATTCAACTATGTGTGTCTGGTAGTCCCCAGAGAACTTATCATTATTACCCAAGACAAGATGTAATTCTATGTGTGTCAACAAATATGTCTTCATCAAGAGCAGGGTAATATGAGAGAACACATAAAAGCTGATTGGAAATGAAAAAGCTACAATCAATGAACATACATTGAGGGATTTTTTGTGTTTCATAAAACAGATTGGGAGCATTCATAAGTGGGTTGCTTAAATGTCGTATCTTCCATGCTGGCTGATTGATTGGTTGGACTTGCGGTGGTCATTTTATCCTAAAATGTTTTTCAGCAATCATACCTTAAGATTCTTAACTTTCTAACTGCATGTAACTCCCATTTAACTTGGAAAACTGTTTTTGTCCGTCTGTGGGTTCTCTGTTAAGATGTTAATGCAATGTCCTGTAAGAAAACAAGTTATTTATTTCATACTCCTTCAATCTCAAATATTGTAAATAGCTCTACATTTAGTCATTTTACAGAAACATCTATTGGATTGCTGATGTTCCATGTCTTTATTTATATTCAGCTGTTGCATATGATTTCCTAAATACACTTGTTTTGTCATTGTTATTTTTACACAGAAGAAGCTGCTTAAATCAGTCAGTGAAGAATGTACCCGTGTTTCTAAGTTTATGTGGAGCTGCTGTTCGGTATTACTCTACAAAAGTGACTTTTCAGCCTTGCGTCCATTTTTCTATCTTTTTCTGAGGGGACATTACAAACACTGAATGGACATGTAAATAAAAAAATATAAAATAAAATTATAGCAACACATAGTAGCATTATTTGCTATTCATTAGCCTTTTTGTGTTTCATTCAACTTGTTACTTTCCTCTCTCAGTGGGCAGATTCTGAGACATTTCAGTTTTCAATACCATTTCAATTTCAAGACATTTCACTGGCTTTGATGGGAACATTTCAGCTGGTATTCATATTATGTCTTGACTTCTGTATAATCATTTAAATGTTCTCAATCTTAATTGGAAAACTAATTCATGTTCTTAAACTGATTATACAAGAATGGAAGAATGGAGGACATACCACTCAACCTTTCAGCTGTTTCTAATGGATTTAACTGACATATGGTATCAGCTGCTAAGACCAACTGCAGATCTACAGTACTAAGGAACTTTTTTATAAAGATGGCTGACACTGAAGAGCCAAGTTGCGATGTTAAACTAATTGTTGGCTTTTCAGACACCTCCAGTATTAAAAAAGTCCAAATTCACGAAAGATCATTAAGCCATAGATAGTTTAATTATCACATGCCACCTATCCAAAACATCTCAAGAATCTTTAGAATTACAAATAATCAGTGAAAATGTCTCTGTTGACCAGCATTAACCTACCTGCAGTCAGAATCTGTTATAGGAATGGCAGAACGAGTCTCCAGTAGCATTGTTGTGGACAAAGTTAGTTTTTTCCCCTCACATATTTGTTTATGGATGCTGTGATTTCAGCCTCTTGTGACATGTGACAATCGTACCTTTTTTAATAGTTTTTTGCAAAAGGTAAGTTGTTACCTTTTGACATCAAAGCTATTGGGGTAAACAAAATGTTGCTACAGTGCAAGATTTTAATGAAGATGGATGGAATTTATATGTATATGTTTCACAAAAATGTCATTAGGTGTCAGCTTCAAACATGATTTACAGTATTTGTGATTTGTAAAAAAAATTAAAAAATTAAAAATAATCTTAAAGGAGCCTTATTGAAAGGGAGTTGACAGCAGTGTCACACGCTGACAGAATCACACTCTTAATAGAGGGGGCTGTGTAATAAATAAAGAATATTAGGTTAATTAATTATTTGTGCATTATTACTCTTTTCTATCTCCATATAATTACTCTGCGACGCTTTAATTGAATCTGAGCAGAAGCCAGCAGTAGATGATTTGTTTTCATATTACCAAATGGATCCAGTGTTGCCAGACCGAGAGGAAATGACATATAGCAAAAAAGCATGATTCATCTGGCTGAGACACTAACACCCAGCCATCAGAAAGGAAATTAATTCTGCTCCCTGGCTGCACAGCCAAACAACTTTAAGAACAGGAATAAATAACAAAAACAACCAGGCTGAATTGGGAATCTAGTGGAGCTTGCTTATCTGATATGTGGTGTGTGGGAGAATGTTTGGATGTTTTCTTATGGGTCTGTATGTACAAGAGTGAAAGAGATTTGATTGGTGGGCGTATCAGTGTGTGCATTATGTGAAGACATTACCTATTTTTTCATGCAGGAGCCTCGACCAAACAGGAACGTGATCAGAAATGGTTTGCATATGCATCAATGTGTCTATAATTACAGACTAGATTTCCTGGCAGCCACCATGGATTGTTGACCATCTCCGGGTGAGTACTGGAGAGTGTTCAATTTAGGATTATCTCCTACAGCACAGCACGGCTGCGTTTAGCACTGGTTTGTCATTGCTTACGTACATTACATGCCAATGCACATCCCGCTTACAAAGTGTTTTCTCTGTCTCAGAACAAGTGCTTAAACACACCCCAGAGACATGCAACACGACCTATACAAAGGAAATGAAAATAACTTGTTCCAAATGGAGCAAAACCAGAGATAGCAGTGGTGTTTACGTCACTGAACCATCAGAGTAGCAGTTTTATGAAGCTGACAGCAAAGCTGCAATGTAAACATCATAAATTAGATTTATAGTTGGGAGAATGGTAAATATCAATGGATATTCACTTGAGCGCAGCCCCAAAAACAAAACACATTTCCAAGCAAAGATTCAGCGGTAAATAAAAAAACCTGACATTTCTAGACAAATATGCCTTAACAGCAGAACCTGGCTGCTGTATTCTCATGGCCGTTCGAATTGATTTTCATGTTTATTCTGACCTCTTCTTTCCACTCTGGAGAGCTGAATGTGACAGGTGAATGAAAAGACCTTTTATTATGTGCTTACTGCACAAGCCGGACTGTAGGGAGCTGTAAGCCTTTCTTCATTTGGGAAATTCTGATTGCTCACTGTATAAACAATGTGGCAGTTTGTGTTAGATATTACTAGTACAGGATCCTTTTAATATCAGACAATGTGACATACTGAAGAAAGTGAAAGCTTGGTACAATTAATAATAATGATGCCTGGATTTTGGTCAAGTAAGCATGTTCCAAGATATTGGTGTTGTACATCATGCCTCGCTTGACTTACTGGGACAATTTGATACACCACAGATGCTTTTAATTGTAACTGTCTCTGTTATCCAGATGTGTACTACCCTATTTAATTTTAGTTGTAAGGTTTCCCAGTATAGTTAACCTTCTGATTCTTGGGAAACCAGAAACATATTTATTTTTGCATCATCTCAGTATTTTTTTTCCACCTCACACAGCTTTTCTTCACACAGACTACAGTTACCCGTAAACATTATCTCATATTCTCACAGTGGGTGGGCCTCTGAGGATCTCTGGTGTATACACACTCTCCCTCAACACCACAAGTTACTTTGACACAAAAATAATACCTCTGATGTTGTTTTCTGGAAATAGCACTTTAAAAAATTAACTTAAATATAGCACTTGTACAACTGATACTGATTTCTCTCTTGTATCTCCATTTTTGTGGACAATCTGTGAGTTCACAGGGTGTGATTCTATGGACAGCTTATGTGGCTGGAATGAACTGTTTGGCTCACCCACTGTATTATACTATGTGCACAATAATGACTTTGCAGGAGTTCATTTTAAAGAAATGTCAGAATTCTCAAAGTTTTTTCCTCTATGCAAACTATTTCATGCGTCATTTAAAACAGAAAGATTTGCTACAAAAAGCTTGAGATATGTGGAAATGACAGAAAATGTACCTGACGTGGACTGCTCTTTTTGCATTTCATATATTTTTCCACGGTGTTGCATTAGATACCTTAACGCTTTTAGCCAACAGGGAGAGGAACTTGTGAATATTTAAACTTTTCTGATGAAATGATCACTGAATTCAGAGCGTCAACATGTCTGCCCCTTAAGAGCCAGGAGGAAAATTGTGTAGAGAGAATTTCGTGAAGATAACATCATGTTGTGGAAAACAGCTTTTTTTTGGTAATGTAAACTTGTGGATATAAACAGTGATCAGTTCATTATAAGTTCTTTTCTCCCTTGTTTGATGGTGATAATGAGAAACTAACATTTCCCACCTTGATCACATAGTAACTGATAGTGCTGCTCTGCTTGATAATTAGTTTCAGCAACTAGTGAGTTTGCTATTCTTAAATCATCCATGGGGATGCAATGGATGTAATCACCTTTAATATGCACATAGATTAATAATTGTTTTGATATTGTTAAGACTGCTTTCAATGAAAGTGTTCAGTGTTTTTAAAATACTTAGAAGAGTCAAATGTGTTGCCGTGTGTTGTCTTGATGTGTTGATGTCACTGTTTGGGCCATGTCCACACTAGAATGTCTATAAAAAATACATTAATATGCATTAGCATTTCTTATCCACTGACAAACATCTCAAGAGCTATAAAAACTCTATTCTCAGTGCTGTCATGATAATGCATCAATGGAGGTTTTGAGTATCTCAGGCTGCTGCTGCATGCTCTTTAATGCTTTGTGTAATGAACATGTGCAAGAACCCATTTGTAACCTATAAATATAAATCACTCTATTTCAGTATCTGTTTACACAAACAATTCCCATTTGCCATTCAGTCTACAGCTTTTTAAAATGTTTTTTCAAAGAACAATTAGCTCTCAATGCATGTTGTGTATGTCCTCCCCTCTCTTGTATTTTAGAATTGACGTTATCGTCAGCAAGCCTGTTGTGATTTGTGTATTTTCCCCCTATCTATTAGAATTTCTATGTTCTCATCTGGAAATTGATGCTTTTAAATGGATAGGGTGTATCCAGAGTTGAATATACAGAGTAGTGTGGTCAAGGCTTCAATGATACACAAAGGTGAAGGTGTATGAAAAACACGTCAGACACCAAAGCTGTTTCTGCTGGCATTTGTCATTTTGGTGTGGGGATTTGTTTTAACTGCTCATGTGTGTTTGTGTAATGAAAGCTCAAATGTGGTTAGCATGGTCAGTAAATACCACACTTGGCGTTACCACCACCAAGCAATACTAGATGTCCTATTGTTTTGGTCTTCGACCAGTGTTTGTCTGTCTGACAAAAGTTGTATAGATGGTTTACAGACTCACGGAAGGCACATTCAGAAAAATAAAACAGAGAGAGATAGAAAGTAGACCATGGAAGCAGGACGATTTCTACTGACAGTTACACGACCCCACAAAATCCAAGACAAGATTGCCTTTTCAAACAAAAAAAACCCCCATCAAGAATGACTTAAAATCAAAACATAAAAGTTAAAAGTTATGCAGTTGTATTTATTTACTTTGATGTTGCCTGATTTAGGGCTCTTTTAAGTGCTATTCAATTATTACAGTTGATGATGAAAACTGCAGTGACAAGAGCAAGACTCAGGGTGCATAGGTGAAAACAACAGTATCCCAAGATGTGAAATCACAGTTCACTGTCGAAAACACAGCGTATTCTGGATGGAGCCGGTGCATGCTTATCTATATCTGGGGTAGAAGACTTCTGACAAGTCCTGTCATTCTGTCGAGAGATCTCCTACCTTGATCAGAACCACCTGCTTCATATCAAAACACCGTGACAGAGATTGGAAGTTTTCAGTCTCTGACACCTCTGAAAATTCATTCAGTGTTGTTAGTTTCCTTCAGCAAATGGGGATTTCACACATCCATACAACTGCTGTGTCAGCTGCACAATTTGCTTACACAGCGGCTTGCGTGTCAGGAATAATCAAACCTTTCCAAAGTTGTTTTGCAGTCATGAAGAGTATCAACTTGTGTCGCAAGTATGAACTGCTGTAATTTGAAAATCAAGAGATGACACAGGATATCTAAATGTTTAAACCCTGCAGTGCAAATGAATATGTGTGTTGACAAGTAGGATCACAGTGAGAGGAGTGGGAATGGTAAAATGTAGTGCAGGCGACCAGATGCTCAAACTTTGTGGAGTTTCATGATTACAACATTCATGTCAAGAGTGTAAAATGAACCCTTTAATTTGAAAGTTTTACATATAATTGTGACATGAAATGAGATCCTTAAATCAGCAACATGACACATCACATGACACTATTTCTACTCCAAACTTCTTAGAGGTGTTTTTTTGTTTTTTGTTAAATGAATGTTACATTTGGTTAAATAATCACAGCTGTGCCTCAATTGTTGAAAGCCTTCCAACTTCATCTTAAGGAAGGCTTGAGTTTACCCGTTTGTGTTTTGCTTAATCTCCTGACCTACCATCTAATAATGTGATGTATTTGGAATGTGGTTCGGTTAACCTGAGGTGATGTGTTACACAATCCTTGTCGCTGCGTGATGCGGGCCATGCATACACGGGTTTGGACAGCGACTTTCAGAGCCACACACTGCCCAACAACAAAATAAACCAGAATTGTCAGAACAAAGTGCTTGATGTATCATTTTGTATTTGCTGTAGCTTAGTTTGTAACTTTTTTACAGCGCTGTTAGCAAATGGGGAAAGCCCTATTTAGAAAGCTGCCTATGCCAAAACCCACTAACATCTGCTGGTATGAGACCCTGATTGGCATGAATTTCACTGTTTTGGCCGGGGACAAGTAGATTGGAGCCTGGCAATGTGGCTAAATATTTTGTGTATTTATATAGAAAGCAAGAAAAATAAGGAAACATCCAATCTTAATTTGCACACAGTTCAGTGGGAAAGGGCTGCACTGACATAATTTATACGAAAATCTCAGTTCTGTTTTCACATAGCCTGTGTGTGTGTAGAGATCTAAATGTTTTTAGATTTTAGTCATCATAACCATGTGTCATTTGCTGGTGTCCACTCAACTTGTGCTGAAATGTTACAGTGGAAAATATGCATACAATGACAAAGAAAGGAAAAGGTTACTAAATAAAACAAAGAAACATTGTGTTACCTGGGAAAAACACTAACAAAGATGTTCTTGCTGGTCATAAGTCATGATGTTTTATATAT
>JABUIW010028868.1:3470-13670 GCA_013363375.1 Menidia beryllina | reverse complement strand
AGGAGCTGTGGGGGGTAGAGGTACGGGTTAGGGTTAGGATAGGAGCTTTAGCTTGTTTAGTTCTGAGTAGTAGATGACTTTCTGTGTGTATCGTTTTTCGTCTTTAGCTGCTGAAGACCTTGTTTGGCACCAACCTGGCGTCCCAGTACGAGAGCGTCCTGAGCGGGCCCAGCCGCTCCCAGGGAAAGGCTCTGCGCCTGGGCTCCTCCAGCCTGCGGCCGGGCCTCTACCACTACTGCTTCATGGCCCCGTACACGCACTTCACCCAGGCCCTGGCCGACGCCAGCCTCCGCAACATGGTGCAGGCCGAGCAGGAGCAGGACGCCTCCGGGTGAGCAGCCCAGGCCTCAAAGGCTTCAGATATTCAGGCGTTTAGTTGGTTAGTTAGTTAGTTAATTAGTTAGTTAATTAGTGAGTTGGTTACTTAGTTAGTCAGTTAAGGCATGGAGTTTCCATAAGTGTTCAGATGGAGGGCATTTAAAAGAAGGTTGTTCTCTTCTATCCAGAGTTAGTTAGTTAGTTAGTTAGTTAGTTAGTTAGTTAGTTAGTTAGTTAGTTAGTTAGTTAGTTAGTTAGTTAAAAGGCCAGGGGGGTGAGTTAAGCCTCGTGGTAAAAACCTTATGATGGAACAGCCCAGAAATAACAACATGAGGCATCAAGCTCTTCCATCAAAAGAATAACCACGGCCTCCAGTTCAACCTAACCAGGTTTTGCTCTTAACCATATACTGGGAATTCCCCCAGTAGGTCACACACAATTTCGGGAGGTATTTTTTTTAATAGGCTATGGTTAATGGCTCAAATCGGCCAATGAGGAGCCAGCTTCCCAAACCCTGACAGAGCTATCTATCATTACGTTTACATTTCAGTAAGCAGTAACGATTCAGCCCGTGAAAAATCGATTGGAGTAAAAGTATTAAATTAATCAAAAATATGTAGTGGAGTAAAAGTAAAAGTAGGGGAAAAATATATATACTCCAATAAAGTACAGATACTGGATTTTGGTACTTTGGTACTGAACATCTCTGCTTCTGTCTGTAGATGGTTTGATGTGATGCAAAAAGCGTCCAATCAGCTGAGGTCCAACATTGCAAATGCTACCCGTCACAGAGGAGACAAGGTAGACTCAAACACTTCCAACGCTTCCAAATGTGTTTTGGATAAAGACATATGATGCAAATACAGTCTAAAACGTGTCCCCCACTTTCCGTTTTTCTCAGAACGCCATTCACAACCACATCCGGCTGTTTGAGCCGCTGGTGATCAAAGCTCTGAAGCAGTACACCACCAGCACCTCGGTGGCCCTGCAGAGGCAGGTCCTGGACCTGCTGGCTCAGCTGGTGCAGCTCAGGGTCAACTACTGTCTGCTGGACTCAGATCAGGTAAAAGACATTCAGATTTTTACCTGACGCACACGTCTAAAGCTGTGTGATTCTGCCTGCTCAGACGTTTGTGCGTGTTTCAGGTGTTCATAGGATTTGTTCTGAAGCAGTTTGAATTCATTGAAGTGGGGCAGTTTAGGTACGTTTTTATTTTCTTTAAATACTACAAAACACCTGTTGAGTGCTCCCATCCCATATGATGGAGCTCTTTCACGTAGCTGAGCATTTCTGGATAAAAAAACCTGTCCTCTGTGTGGGAAACGCATGCGTTACTTTGGTTTCAGAGACTCGGAGGCCATCATTCCCAACATCTTCTTCTTCCTGGTGCTGCTCTCTTACGAGCGGTATCACTCCAAGCAGATCATCAGTATCCCCAAAATCATCCAGCTGTGCGACGGCATCATGGCCAGCGGCAGGAAGGCCGTCACACACGGTGAGTCAGGAAACGCCACACGTAAAGCCGGGCGGACACTGTGCGGTTTCTGACCATTTTTTTACACGATTTTACATTTGTGCGAGAATACACAAAGAGTACACAAAGAGTGACAAGCAGCCATTAACCTTAGACTAAGACTTAGACTTAGACAGTACTTTATTGATCCCTTGAAAAGACTCCCTCAGCGAATTGAGGTTACCAGCAGCTTACGCGGCAAAAAAGTATTAAGTTGAATTAAATCAAGCTAAATAAATAAAAAATACAAAAAATACAGATTAAATACAGTACCTGTCTCCAACTCCAGATCAGCATCGTCTGGTCAGAGGAAAATCAAACTGGTTTGAGTTTCTCTACGGCCCCTAATGATGGAATCGTGTTATTAAAGCCATGTTAGGAGCGTCTATGACCCGACACCCTGATATTTGTATCGGATCGGCCGCTGATATTTGCAAAAAACTACCTATCGGCCGGCAGGAGAAAATGCAGATCCAGACTCCAGATCCAGTCTGATCCGTGTTTTTCTCACTTATCAATTAAAATAATCCATCCCCCTTTGCAGTGTTGTTCCCTAATATCCGGTCTGGTCATTGTCCAGAACACCCTTTAGCATTAGCATTAGCATCTCCTGACCCACAGGTCTGTGTCCTAACCATTAAGTTGTTACCAGAGTAAATCCCTGTTCAACATGAGTCTGAAAGCTAAGTAAGTAGATAAATAACTTTAGACTTTAACACATGCTCTGATAGGTCGGGATCGGATCGGAAGTGCAAAAAGCTGGATCGGGACATCCCTGATGCTATGTGTTCTCTGTTTTCTGCCCTGTAGCCATCCCAGCCTTGCAGCCGATAGTGCACGACCTGTTCGTCTTGAGGGGCTCAAACAAAGCGGATGCGGGCAAAGAGCTGGACACCCAGAAGGAGGTGGTGGTCTCCATGCTGCTCCGACTGGTGCAGCACCACCAGGTCCGGCCTCCAGGGGGCGCCGCGGGTTAACGGCGGGGTAACGGCGCCGCCTGTGTGAGACGCTGAGGTGTGTGGGTTTCCGTTTCCGTGCAGGTTTTGGAGATGTTCATCCTGGTGCTGCAGCAGTGCCACAAAGAGAACGAAGACAAGTGGAAGAGACTCTCCAGGCAGATCGCTGATGTCATACTTCCTATGATTGCCAGGCAGCAGGTTGGGAAACACTTTTTATTTATTTATTTATTTATTTAACAAATTTTTTATTACTTTTTCAGAAATAATACAGTGTGGTACGAATGTACATGTGTATTTTTACACTTTTAAACATAAAAAACAAAACACAAACAACAGGTTGATTTCAAAAGTATGAAAAAAAAAAACATCATTGCATTATTAGTGGTACGACAGGTCTCCAACGTTTAGTGAATATAGGTATTTGTAGTCTCAGAGAATATGTTATATGTTCCATTTGGTATATATCCCAGACCTTCTGAATCCATATCTTGTAGGAAGGAGGCTCAGGTTTGAGCCATCTGATTATGCATTTTAGAGCCGCTGTTAACATGTTCAAAAGATATTTTTCATCTCGTGTAGTAATAGTTGTAGGTATTTCTCCCAATAAGGCAATGTCTATATTGAATGGAATTTCCTGTTTGAAGATTACTTTTAGGGCATCAAAAATGTCTTTCCAAAACAGATTTAATTTAGGGCATTGCCAAAATATGTGTGTGTGATTAGCATTATTAAATACCACATAATCCTGAGTACATCGGTCCCATTTTAGCCGATATAGCTGGTTTTCTAAAGAATCTAGTTACAACTTTCCATTTGAAATCTCGGCAAGTGTTTGAATTTGTCACAAGGTGTGACTCCGTACATATTTATTCCCAAGTATCGTCTGATATATTCATCGAGGCAAACACTTTTTTAATCTTTTTTTTCTTTTTCAGTGTCGAACCCTAAATGTATTACGTTTATTTTCCCCCCTCCCACAGATGCACCTGGACTCTCCAGAGGCGTTAGGAGTGTTGAACACCCTCTTTGAGACGGTGGCACCCTCCTCTCTCAGGCCTGTGGACATGCTGCTCAAGAGCATGTTCACCATCCCAGCTACCATGGTGACGCAGCTTCTCTCTGACCAATCAGATGCTCACAGATTCCATGTGTTTGCTTCTGGTCGAAACATCTATATTTTTCATTTAACTCATTGACTGGCAGCCATTTTCAGAACAGAGTCCCATACTGCCAAAGTTTTTTAAGCATTTTGACTGATTTTTCAAGAGCCACAGAATAGTTTGTGCTATGACTATGTAAACACCGAACACACCAACAGAAAGAGTAGACTCTCTTCTTTCATCAGGAAAAAAAATAGTTTCTACCTTATTCCGTTCTTCCTGGACTTGCGTCTCACCGGCGACATGTTCTCTCATAGAACCGTTCCCTTTTTCTTACTTGCCTACAGTCTATGCTCATCTCCCATCAAAAGTGGCACTGCCCCCTAGAGGGTCAATTTGTTACTACATACTCTGTCTAGAAGCCTGATATTTACGGACAAGCTTTAGCCGATCGTCCCCCAGTCACTCTCGCTGAAAAACATAAAAGACGTCTATAGACGTCTTTGGCAGCCAATGAGTTAAGAGATTAACTGACCAAAGGTTCCCTCCCCTGCAGGCGTCCGTGGCCACGGTGCAGCTGTGGGTGTCCGGGATCCTGGCAGTGCTCCGGGTCTTGGTCTCTCAGTCCACAGAGGACATCGTCCTGTCCCGGGTCCACGAGCTGTCCCTCTCCCCGCACCTCCTGTCCTGCCACACCATCCGCCGCCTGCGCCAGCACAGCCCCTCCCCCAGCGACCCCCCGCCCAGCGACCTGGAGCCTAACGGGGAGGCACAGAAGGCCCCACCAGAGGAAACCTTTGCCAGGTACAGTGGGGGAAATAAGTATTTGACCCCTTGCTGATTTTGCAGGTTTGCCCACTTACAAAGAACGCAACGATCTATAACTTTAATCATATGTACATTCTAACAGTGAAAGACAGAATCCCCCCAAAAAATCCAGAAAATCACATCATATGAATTTATATAAATTGATAACCATCTGATGAGGAAAAATAATTATTCTTTGTAAGTGGGCAAACCTGCAAAATCAGCAAGGGGTCAAATACTTATTTCCCCCACTGTATGTTTCTGTATTTTAAGGACGCTTTTATCCAAAAGGACTTACAAAGTAGACACACTTTTACAGTTATCAATATAACAGTAAGTTCTCTAGAGGAAAATCCCCAGTCAGAATCAGTGGTGACGGCAAAGAGAGAGAGAAACAGAAACGCGTCATCAGGACATCTTTTGAATCTTATTCAGAAAATGGCTGGCAGTCAATGAGTTAAAGTTCAGCTGGTCATCAATCATGACACCCAAGTTTCTTGCTGCCTTTGATGGAGTCAGAGACGGGGGTCCAGTCTGGATGTGAACGTTGTGGTGTATGGAGCTTATCCACCGATAGTCTTAGAGCAGTGTTTTTCAACCACTGTGCCTCGGTACACTAGTGGTGATGGTCCGGTGTGCCGTAGAAAATCATCCTATTTCACCTAATTGGTCTAAAAAGATTTTTTGATTATGAATTATTATCTGCAAATAATATTCCATTTTTGAGTGCCACTAGTGACTGGTGGTGTAATCATGTAATAATTCCTTATGACTAGATTTTGTATATAATTTTGTATATTGAAGTGGACATGTTAAGAGCAATTTGAAAGAAGAAATATAAAATATGATAAAAATAAATGTTTGTGTTTATTTGATTCCTATTCAAAACACATAAGATAAGAATAACTATAGTGTTACTATAGGCGGCTACAGATTTGTTTGACATTTTTGGTTGCTGGTGTGCCTTGTGGTTTTTTTCAATGAAAAAATGTACCTTGGCTCAAAAAAATTTGAAAACACTGCCTTATCCCTCCAGGTTTGTCCTGCAGCTGGTGGGCGTGTTGCTTGATGACATTTCCAGCCGGCGGGTCAAAGTGGACATAACGGAGCAGCAGCACACCTTCTACTGCCAGCAGCTGGGCACGCTGCTCATGTGTCTCATCCACGTCTTCAAAAGCGGTGAGAGCTGGTCCTTTTTATCGAAAACCGTCATTTAACATTAGGCCTGTCCTGATCCGATATCTGGATCGCATTGACCACCGATATTTGCAAAAAAAATGCATATTGGTCGGCAGGGGAAAATGCAGATCCAGACTCAAGATCCAGTTTTTTAAAATCAGATCCGTGTTTTCCAGTGTACCGATTAAAATCAGAACCAGAATAAGGTTTATTGCCAAGTAGGTTTTTAGACTTACAAGGAATTTGCCTTGGTGTTTGGTGCACAACACAACACTTCTATGAGAAGCAAGAAATAAAATGTAGAAATAAAAATATAGGACAGAATGATAAAACTGAAAAATACAATCTTTAAAAATATAGATCAGAATATAGATCCGAATGAAATGATACATTCCCCTTTGCTGTGTTGTTCCCTAATATCCATTAGCCATTAGCATTAGCATTAGTGTTAGCATTTCCTGACCCACAGCTCTGTGTCCTAACCATTAAGACGGCCATGTTAATTTGAAGCTATCGGTAAAAATGTCAGTTGTGTGGGATTATTTTATCCCATTTTGTGTTTATCCCTGAATAAACAGGTCAGTGTCTCTTTACCAACCAGTGTGTGTTATTCAAACTCCCCTAATTCAGCTGCTAGTTGTTATCAGAGTAAATCCCTGTTCAGCATGAGTCTGACAACTACAGTGGGGGAAATATATACATTCTAACAGTGAAAGACAGAATCCCAAAGAAAATTCCAGAAAATCACATCATATGAATTGATAAAAATTGATAACCATCTGATGAGGAAAAATAAGCATTCTTTGTAAGTGGGCAAACCTGCAAAATCAGCAAGGGGTCAAATACTTATTTCCCCCACTGTAAGTAAGTACATAAATAACTTTAAACTTCAAGAGATTAATAGATTTAATAGATGCTCTGATATCGGTATGGGATGGGATCCCACACTAGCATTAGCATTAGCATCTGTAACCCACAGGTCTGTGTCCTAACAATTAAGTTGTTATCAGAGTAAACCCCTGTTCAACATGAGTCTGACAACTAAGTAAGTAGATAAATAACTTTAAACTTTGACACATGCTCTGATAGGCCGGGATCGGTATCGGATCGGAAGTTTAAAAAGCTGGATCGTGACATCCCTATTTACCATGAGATTCAAAATCCCCTCCATCTTGTTTTGTTTTGTTTCACAGGAATGTTTCGCAGGATCACAGCCGCTGCCAGCCGGCTCCTGAAGGGGGAGAGCGGGTCTGAGGCGGGTGTCTTTTACCCCCTGGAGGGGCTGAACAGCATGCTGCAGTGCCTGGTCACCACGCACCCCTCCCTGGTGCTGCTGTGGTGCCAGGTTCTGCTCATCATCGACTACACCAACTACTCCTGGTGGGCCGAGGTTCACCAGACACCCAGGTGAGAGCGGAGGACCGGGCCTCGGTTGGATATCCGACTCCGCCCACGTCAAAGTCGGCCATTTTGATTAGGTCAAGTGACCTAGCAGCTTTCTCAGGTGGAAACGAAACTTTACTGTCTATACGAAACCGGAAGACAAACGATACCCTAACCCTAAACCTGACCCTAACCCTAACCATGACCCTAATCCTAAACTTAACCCTGACCCTGACCCTGACCCTGACCCTAACCCTAAACCTGACCCTAACCCTAACCCTAAACCTAACTATGACCCTAACCCTAACCCTAAACCTAACCATGACCCTAACCCAACCCTAAACCTGACCCTAACCCTAACCATGACCCTAATCCTAAACTTAACCCTTACCCTGACCATAACCCTGACCCTAACCCTAACCCTTACCCTAACCCTAATCCTGACCCTAACCCCAACCCTGACCCTAACCCTAAACCTAACTATGACCCTAACCCTGACCCTGACCCCAACCCTAACCCTAACCCTAATCCTGACCCTAACCCCAACCCTGACCCTAACCCTAACCCTAAACCTAACTATGACCCTAACCCTAACCCTGACCCTGACCCTGACCCCAACCCTAACCCTAATCCTAACCCTAACCCTAACCCTCCACCCTTCATAATAGTGAGAAATAAATATTTTTTGGTTAAACTTGTTTGGACATATTGTACAAACCTATTTAACATCCACTATTTTAACATAATATTATGGATAGAGTTTAATTCAGTGTTTGCAAGATTCATTTCACTATTTTTAAATTAATGTCTATAAAACCATGAAGCAATTAGGATATTCTTGCATGGGATCTTCCTATTGGTGACCTAATCAAAATGGCCGACTTGGATGTGGGCGGAGTTGGATATCCATCCTTGGCTTCCTGCACTTTGCAGCCAGACGGACTTGGTGACTCCAACCTCTCATCAGAGTTGAATCTTAATCACCACCTTTTTCATCACGCCGTTTTTCTGTCTTTCTCTTTCCTCAGAGGACACAGCCTCTCCTCCACCAAACTGCTGAGCCCTCATTCGTCCGGGGAGGAGGAGGAAGACAAGCCCGAGTCCCGGTTAGCGATGGTCAACAGGGAGATCGTACGCAGAGGCGCCCTGATCCTCTTCTGCGACTACGTGGTGAGACTAAGATGTTGGACTTCACAGTGAGCTCATCTGAACAATGCTGCAATGCAATATTTCAAAGCTAGAAAAGTGTAACGTCCTTTGGCCACCGTCTATAAGAGATGTCCAGATCCAGCTTTTTTCACTTCTGATCCCGGCCTATCAGAGCATGTGTTAAAGTTTAAAGTTATTTAGCCTATGACCCTCATAAATGGCTCCCATAGCTTCTCAAAGCCCTGTGTAGGGTATTTTCAAAAGTCTCAGTAAAAATCCGTTATAGGTTGGAGCTTTGTGGCTGACGCATGTTCCAGGATCCAAAAATAGTTTCCACTGACGTCACGTTTTTGCAATTTTATTTTAAAACAAAGGTGATAACAAAAACGAACACAAATGAAATATATACTTCCTAAACTTTCACGAATCTAAATCTAAAGTTACAAAACGAGCACGTCACGTGCATAACATGGTCAGAAAACCGTGAGGCACAAACCTTCCTCCTGCCGTGTTAATTTCACAAAGGCAACCTTATCGGGCACCTGGCGCATAATTACCACGTCATTAAAGGCGCATTAAGTAACGTAAATATTTTCAATTCACATTTTTAACTTGTAAATATTTTTAACTTAAATTATTAATGTCACTCATTAATTTAAATGACATCAAATTCACATAAACAAGTAAATTCAAATTACACATAAATATACATAAATGTACATAAATTGACAAATGGCGCCTACACGCCGTTCAGTTAGTTTTTCCAGTCCGAGTGAGTTTGCTATTTCTTTCTTCTAGAGTCCCATGGGGGGGGGCTTCCATGCTCCTCCAGCATAATGCAATAGATCTTCTGGTTTGAAGAAGAGTAGTCTATCAATGTAGTGTCCATCTCTGGTTGTTTGAATTGTGTGGCGGTCATTTTGGCCGGAGCACTGAGCAGTGTGCTGCGGCCTGTCGGACTCCACACAGAGTGAGCTGGTTCCTGCCGACAGGGCCTGTAAAGGCTTCGGTTTCCCTGTGCGATGGATCCATACAATGAAAAAAAGAGATGGGCATTTTAGATATAACTATTCACTTACCTTTACTTACTTACCTAGGGATGTCCCAATCCAGCTTTTTGCACCTCCGTTCCGATACCGATCCCGGCCTATCAGAGCATGTATTAATGTTTAAAGTTATTTATCTACTTACTTAGTTGTAAGACTCATGTTAAACAGGGATTTATTCTGATAACAACTTAATGGTTAGGACACAGACCTGTGGGTTAGCAGATGCTAATGCTAATGTGCTTGAAAATGACCAGATATTAGGGAACAACACAGTGGAAACAAACATACAGTTTATTCAGAGATAAACACAAAATAGACAAAATTATCTCTAACAAATGGAAATGGCATCAGTGAACAGTAAAAATTGCAAATAATATTGTAAACTGTATTAAAAAGGCAAACAAACAAACAACCCTAATGGAAAATAGTCTATTAACTCAGCATCATGATGGATTATTTTAATCGGTGCACTGGAAAACACGAATCGGACCTATAGGGCCATGTGTAAATGTACCTTCTTATTGGGCATTAAGTACTAAGATCCTCAGATAATCCACAGGTTGATATCTTCCTGTTTTTACTGTAAACATCTGGTTCTGGTTCCGGGTTGGTGGGACAGGTGTTGTGAATGAAATGGGACCCATCTTGAAAGAGCTCCTGTGTGATAGATAGATAGATAGATGGATAGATAGATGGATAGATAGATAGATAGATAGATAGATAGATAGATAGATAGATAGAT
>JABUIW010028861.1:0-18091 GCA_013363375.1 Menidia beryllina | reverse complement strand
TCAAACCAAAAAGGCTGGAACAAGAATAAAAAGAAAACTAATTAAAATATCCAAATCTGGTGCGACCCTCTGGCCACGCCGCAACAGGAGGTGAACTGAGCGCGCCGGTGCCGCACGCCAAACTCCACTTTCATTTAGGGCATGTAGCCGCCACCACAATCCACGGTTGATGATGCGCAGAATCCGGGATAACAACAGAGCAGCAATGGTCATATGGGTAGACCTGTAAAAGTTAATTAGTCACTACAGAACTGCAACGAATTGGCGCTAACAATGAGCGTTACCTCTTACCTCTCAATCCAGACAAACTCACAAACCGGCGACGAGGAGGAGAGCCGCAGAAAGAGGAGGAGAGCCGCATAGTAGCGTTTTGCCTATAATCACACCTGGATTTAGATCTTCAGTGAACAAGCAGCAATAGTGCAAAGAGAGGGGAGACCTACCGCCACAAGATCAGAGCAGCATGCACCTGATGTTATGCTTTCTGACTGTCAGTTCCCTGAGACGCAAATCACTGCCCAAGCTTGAGGGAGGCATGTGCCAGATTGAGTGCAGCAGCTTCTTATATACCACGCCCACTTTGCCCAACCGGAACCTCACACCTGAAAGCCATTTGTATAGCAATACCTATATTTCTATACCACTACAAGTCAAACACAACTCTGATCTTTGTGGGTTTCTTGGGATGGTAAACCCCGAACAAAGGTAAGTACCAGCATTCCTGATTGCGGACTAAAGACGGTGAGACCTCTGCATGACCTCTAGCGAGCATGTTCTCCATGAAATCCAGAAAATGTGCTTTCATTTCAGGCCGCTTTCCTAGAGAGCGCCTGAGTGACATGAGACGGTCGTAAGCCAGCTGTCTGTTGTTGGGTAGACGTTGTCGTGGCGACCGAAAGGGCAGTGGACCAACCCAGCTGTTGTCACTGTCCTGGTAGAACTCAGAGTCCATTATTTGGAGGAACCGCATGTCCTCAACTGATGGTGCCAATTTGTGATCGTCAGGTGTGTGAGCGAAAACTTGTTGACCAATGCTGTCCACATTACATCCTGACGCTTGGAAGCTTCTGAGGCTGTGAGAGAGCTCAGGTGTTTCTGTGAATGTTTCTTTGACAGTTATCTGACTGTTACATGGTTGAAGATGACTCGCACGACCATTCTCCAGGACAAAAGTCTTGTAGCTGTTTACTTGTGTGGGTCTGTGAACACCATCTAGGCAGACCCATCCCAGATCCAGTTTCTGAGCAAATGGGGAGTCACCTGGGCCGTTTATTTGCTCTCTGACTTTATGAACTCTCAATACAGCTCTGCCCAGCAGTAGAAGTATGTCAGCATCAGAGTCCAATGGTGGGATCTTGTCCGCGATCCGATGCAGATGAGTGTGGTGGGATGCAGCTTGCGGGGTTGGTATTTCTGAGCGGTTGTTGGGGATGTCATTACATTCGAGGAGTGTTGGCAAAGGAAGGCTTAACTGTTCATTTATTGACTCCACCATGAAGCCACCAGCTCTTCTTCCTGAAACTCCTGTGAGCCCTGCACATGTCTTCAATGTGTAGGGATAACTTGCTCCTTGGATCCGAAACAACTCGAAGAACTGTGAACGTGCAAGAGAACGTTTGCTCTGTTCGTCCAAGATTGCGTGCATTGTCTTTGTTTGTTCTTTGTGGCCAGCAGGATACACATGGACGAGTATGATTTTGGAACATTCTCTGGCGCTCACCCCTTCTCCGCACACCTCAGTACACCGAGAGGTGACTTCTTGGACATCCGCTTTGCTGCTCTCCCCGCCGTGCTGTGGGGGAGGCGGCGTTTTAGATTCCTGCGGTGCTGGACCTGGATGGAGGGCAGAAATGTGATTATTGCTGTCACACTCCGTGCAAGTGATGTCTGCTGTACAGTTCTTGGCGAGATGATCTGTAGATGAGCAGCAGCGAAAACAGATGTTAAACCTTTTGATTATCTGTTTTCGTTCTTCCAAAGGTTTCTCTCTGAATCCTCTGCAGCGTTTTAACGGGTGGGGTTTGTTGTGTATTGGACACTGTTTGTTGGGGCTTACTGTACTTGTGATTCTTTCTTTATTTTCTGTTTTGTCTTGTACTTGAGTTTTGTGGACAGATATGGGCACTTTGGAAAACCTTTCTGGCATTTGTTTTCTCTCATGTAACTGGTTTGAGCTGTGGAGGGTCAAGCTTGGGTCAGTTCGCGTTTTGGCCTCAGTGCGAATGAAGTTAGCAAACACAGTGAAAGGCGGGAAACTGACGCCGTGATCATGTTTATACTTCGAGCCGTATGTCATCCACTTCTCTTGCAGATTGTAAGGTAACTTGTCAACTATTGGTTGAATTCCCCTGGATGTGTCCAAGTAAGACAAGCCTGGTAAATATCCATCAAGCGTAGCTGCTTCAAGCTCCAACATTAGGTCAGCTAAGTCTCGGAGTTTGAAAGGCTCTCTGGGGGTGATTTTTGGGAAGCTCTCTACCTTTTGAAAGAGTGCTTGTTCTACAGCTTCCGGAGAGCCATAGACTTCTTCGAGCCTGTCCCAAGCCATGGCTAAACCAGCTTCAGGACATCTAATGTTGACAGCTTTCATTTGTTTGACTTGTCTCGATGAGTTCTTACCGAGGTAACGTAGAAGCAGATCTAGTTCCTCTCCTGCAGAAAGGTCCAAACCTGTTATAGCGGTTTTGAAAGATGATTTCCATGCCCAGTAGTTCATGGGTTGGTCATCGAAGCTTGTGAGGCCTGAAGTGACGAGCTGGCTGCGGGCTAGATACTTGGCCAGATCGTAAGTTGGCTGGGTCTCGACATGGCTATTGTGTGCATGGTTCATTTTGGGTAACACTGGGACAAGAGGAGCAAACTGCTTGAAACTGGCAGACTGGGGTTCACAAGCTTCACTTTCAGGAGCTGCACAGTTAATTTCTTGCTTTACAACGAAGGCTTGCAACGGGAGTTCTGGATTATTTATTTCAATTTGAACAGGGGCAGGTGGTTCTGCTGCAGTGCAATTTGCTTGATCTAAAACATACTGGGCTGTGCGTGTTGCTTTATTTTCTGTAAGACATGACCCGTATGTTACACTGCGTGTTTCAAGGCCCAATTGTAGCAGTCCTGCTTCCAATGAATTTGCTTCTGCAGCTGCAGCTTCTTGTTCTTGCTCTGCTCTAAGTGCATCAAGGGTTGCCTGTAGACGTGCCTGTTCCACTTTGATTTCTATTTCTTTCTTTGCATATGTAGCTCTTGCTTGAGCAGCTTTGGCTTTTGCTTTAGCTCTTAGTAACTCAATGCCAGCTGTAGAACTTGCCTTTGATGACTTTAGAGAGTGTACTGACTTATTTTGAGACTTTTGGGATTTGTTTTCAGACATTTTGTGGCTTGTGATGACTGAATGCACTTTACTTAGATCTTTGGGCTGACTGGAGCTCCACGTGGTTCTGTAGCTTTGTTGCTTGCCGTGGTGCTGTATTTTTCACTGTTATTGGCCTCGCTGGATACTCGCACCAGCTATCCGAACAGCTAAACAATCTTGAATGATGAAGAAATTTCGGACAGCGATGACTGGTTAATGAAGTTTACTTCAGTGGTAGTTCAGTTTGTGAAACTGTAACATACAGAAATGCAATGTATTACAATCTAGGCTTTATAAAATGATATAAATAAAATAAAGGACCAACATGGGATTGACTTTCAATGAAATGAGGATGTTAGCTAGCGACGAAACATTAGCATATGAAAACGGACTCATTAGCATAATAATAACGGGCTATAAACATACAACTTTACACAATACCATCATATCGTGTAACATTACAGGTGTCTCAATGTTTTCAACCAAGTAATACAATGCTTTAACAAACACCAAGAAAGAACCAGGAGGAGTGTGGAGCGGCCATTCGATTCTGGGCAAAGCACTTCCTGTCCATATTCTTCTTCTACTATTAACTCAAACAATAACGGCAAAGCACTTCCTGTCCATATTCTTCTTCTACTATTAACTCAAACAATAACTTAAAGTGACCACAAAGTGGCGTATTTCAGCTAATAATAACACTAGCAATATTATGCACAATAAACATAACAGCCAGTATACCAGGAGACATGGAGGGGATCGTAGGAGAGCTACAACCCAGCACCTCATCCTTCCTGCAAGGAAGAACAGGAGGTCCACTGCCAGGGCCCTACAAAATTATATCCAGCAGACCATTAATGTGCATGTTTCTACTCAAACCATCAGAAATCGTATCCATTAGGGTAGAATGAGGTCCAACGTCCATATATAGGGCCTGTGCATGATGATTGCCATCTGCTAGGGAACAGCAAAATTGGCACATTCCCCACTGATGCGCTGTGCCTTTCATAGAGCACATGTGACTGATGTGACAGAGTCTGGAGACACCATGTAAAATGTTATGCTGCCTCCAACATCCTCCAACATGACCAGTTTGGTGGTACAGTATGTCAGCCATGTTGTTGGGAGGCATTGCTTTAGATGGCCACACAGCCTTCCATGTGCTAGCCAGAGGTGTCTTTACTGCCATAAGGTACCTGGATGAAAGGTTTATAAACCTAAATTGAATAAAGCACATGTTTGGGATACTGAAGCATTAATCTTTTATATTACAGAATCCATCTATCCATTTTCTGTACTGCTTATTCCCAATGGTCTTGCGGGGGTACTAGAGTCTATCCCCAGTATACAATGGGCGAGAGGCAGGGTACACCCTGGATGGTTATAACAGCATCTCTCATGTAAAATGCAATATTTGTTGGGGCCACTAGGTGGCCCGCGTTAACTTTGAGTGCCTCCTACCTTTCTCTTCCCCAGGGTGCGTTCGGGCAGAGTGAACCTCCAGCAGTTACCAATTGCTGCAATCAGGAGGCAGTTGTAAGAGGAACGTTTTCCCTGAGGCCAGTTGCTTGATTTCCATCCAGTTGATAATTTACCAGTTATCTCCACAGCTCTATGGAATATCCTTTGTCCAAGAAAGAAAACTAAACCTTTTGTCTTTCTTCAATCCTCAGCGTTTCCTCTAAGTCCTCCTTGCAGTTTCTGGATTCCTCCCTGCCTGTCCATCGTCCATTACCTTCTGGATCAGGATCTATGTTCCTCCTGTCGCTTGCTCCCTCCGTTCTCGCACCTCCCTGCCGGTCACCCCTCTCTCAGAGTGAAAATAAAACTTTCGTCTTCATTCCGTCTGGCTAGTGATTTGTGCCTGCACCAGAGTCAGTCCTTTGGTCATGACAATATTTTCTTGTGATAGACAGACAAAAGCATATATTGCTACCCAGGTGAGTGAGTGGGGCCTAGAATTCAAACATGTGAGGATTAATCAATTCATTGAACAAGGTGTGTTAAAAGTTGTTGACAAAGAAATTATTTAAAGGACACATATTATACCCTATTTCAACAAGTTAAACTAGTTCCCTGGTGTCCTAATGTAATGTCTGTGACAAGCTTTGGTCAAAATACCATAAGGATGAAGCACAATAGTAGTTTAATCACCCTGCCAAAACAGCCCCGTTCCGAGCGCTTGGTGCCTGTCTCTCTAAATGCAAATGAGACACAGACAATCCACCCACTTCTTCCGGGAGGTGTGCCGAAGTCGGCACGCTAACACTACCATGCTAACGATGACACTCACGTTACCACGACGTCTGCCACAGATAGGCGGAATAAGATGAGGTGGGCGGCAACATGCAGGTGATAATGAGCTAGAGCTAATGACGTCATAAACTACTGATTTCTGAAACCGCCTGATTTATCTCCTGTATTGAGACTGAGGCGGCCCACAAAAATATGTTTTTCCACACTTTGCCTGCTGATACGCCCTCCACAGTCCCAAATGTACATAATAAAATGATTAAACACTTGGTTTTGCATAATATGTCCCCTTTAAGACGTTCGGCTACCTCTGACCATCCATAGTAGAGATCATTGTAAATGTAAATACAGCTTATACATTAGTAGAGGCATTATTATTATGTTACTTTAATGGTAATACTGTAATTTGATACAGTGGTTCAAAATAGTTCAAAAACAGAATTTTGTTGGAGCATAGAGATATTCTGGCAATGCTTCAAGTGACCACAAGTTGACAGAGTTAGTTCCATGTTTCCCAACAGAAGATGCAGAAATTAAAAAGTGCAGCTTTACAAAGATACCATCATTGTCTACTGGTTTAATAAAAGAAAGATAAAAGCATTATTTCTTATTACTTTGTCTGTAGTCTAAACAGTAACAGAAGACTCTGTGCTCTAAGTTGGCTAGTTTGTCTATCTTAGGACTATACAAACTGGAGTAATTAGACATCTTACAGCATTGTGTTTGTGTAACTGAAGTTTAAAGAAGTTTGCACGCATGACTGAGCACAATCTGTATGAAAGCTGGGCAGTGAGTTTTGCATGTTAATGCTTTACCTAGACATATGCTTCTTTAAGCTTCTTTAAAGTTGCTGTACAGTTCTGAAATACTTGTTTTTATTGCCCTTGCTACTAGTGTTAGGGCAACCTGTGGTCTTTGTCGCTTGCTTTTTTGTTTTCCCTGTGTACTTGCTTGTGCCTCCGCTTGGATTGCCTTTCTCCTTTTTGTGTTGTTTCTCTGTATTAAACTTTCCCTCTTTCACTATCCGACCATCAGATTTTTCACTACATCTAAAATATTGTAACAATGATAAATGTCAAATAAATGAGTATTGGATAATTATTTTACCTTTTCCTGAACAGCAAAAGATAAAAAAAGTTCAATGAAGCCTGATTTTGTTAAGTTGCAGTCAGACCAATATGCTTATATGTATGTTAAAATTTAGTTTTGGCCAGACAAACAAAATTGCTAGTTTTTTGTGTCAGCTAAATGTTTAAAAATGTTTCTTAATTAACACAGACTAACACAAACCACTTCCCTCTCCATTTTTGAGTCACTGTCCCACTGCTCTTTTTTCCTCCTATCTCAATGACTACTCCAGATGGCATACTGCATATGTATATGTGCTGGCCAGGATAGGTTTCATCTTTGAAAAAAAGTCAGAACAACTGTCAATTTCCTGCCTCTCCAGTATGCCTTGATGAGAAACAGATAGTATGCCTGTATTTTCCCATATTTCAGAGTTTCTGGGTGCATTAGTCTAGACTGTTGACAGTTTGTTCCCTTATAGTATTATTTTCTATCTTTCCACTCTATGCTCTTACTGTCTTACTTTTTAAAAACCTAATATTCTTGTTTCCACAATGTTTCTACTACTTTTCCCTATCTGACATTCTTCCATGCTGCTGTAAGACATTTTATTAGTTCTGCTTTTTTACATAATAGTTATGTCTGTTGTCCCCTGAATTTTGTGTTGTGTTCATACAATTCTGAAGAAGAGGTCAGGACCACAACAGACACTGGTTGTGTTTTATACGTCTAACAATTAATCTGTGATACCTCAGTGACTGTAAATGAAGAATAAAAAGTGTATTTGTTACGGGTCTCAAAGTATGATGACCACATTAACAAATATTTTACCTGTTTTATGCAGGTGAAAGAGGAGAAGTGAAGTCAGGACAATTGTTTCTCTGCCAGAATACCTTTCTTTCTCTTTGAAAGAGAAATTTTGTCACAAACATTGCTGCATTTTAACTTGAGTTTGTTTAAACTCTTTTTACTTGGTTCCTTAATTCAGTTCTAAAAGTCCTTTAAACCCTCTTCAGTTCGACATTTATGTTACCAAATCTTCTTGGTCACCTTTATTCCTGAGATGAACACATCTGTATAATCATGTACAGGGGTTGGACAATGAAACTGAAACACCTGGTTTTGGACCACAATACTTTATTAGTATGGTGTAGGGCCTCCTTTTGCGGCCAATACAGCGTCAATTCGTCTTGGGAATCACATATACAAGTCCTGCACAGTGGTCAGAGAGATTTTAAGCCATTCTTCTTGCAGGATAGTGGCCAGGTCACGATGTGATGCTGGTGGAAGAAAATGTTTCCTGACTCCAAAACACCCCAAAGTGGCTCAATAATATTTAGATCTGGTGACTCTGCAGGCCATGGGAGATGGTCAACTTCACTTTCATGTTCATCAAATCAATCTTTCACCAGTCTTGCTGTGTGTATTGGTGCATTGTCATCTGATACACGGCACCTCCTTCAGGATACATGAGTTTGAACCATTGGATGCACATGGTCCTCCAGAATGGTTCGGTAGTCCTTGGCAGGGACGCGCCCATCTAGCACAAGTATGGGGCCAAGGGCATGCCATGATATGGCAGCCCAAACCATCACTGATCCACCCCCATGCTTCACTCTGGGCATGCAACAGTCTGGGTGGTATGCTTCTTTGGGGCTTCTCCACACCGTAACTCTCCCGGATGTGGGGAAAACAGTAAAGGCGGGTGCCTGACAGAGTCTGAGACCAGCATTTGGTGGTGCAAGGGTTTTTTTATTTGGAGCGTGTGTGCTGCCTGCACACACACTCACTCATTAACCCACACACACTCACACGCTCACACACGCCCAGCTTGGGCTTTCCTTCTGTCAAACTCCTGTTCGGGTTCGTGATCGGGTGGCTCATCCTGGCTCCGGCTCTCCCGAGGTCCAGCACGCTAATGTTTTTATAAGGGGAGAGTGATTGGTCAACTGTTTTCAGGTGTGCTAATCACCTCCCCTGGCTCTGCTCCCTGAGCCTCCTCCACACCTCCCCCCCTGCAGCTGAGCGCCACGCCCCCTCCACATACCTCCACCGCCTGACTTAGGCCGGGGAGCCGTCCAGCCTAACCAACCCCCCCCCACTTCCCATGGGAACGGGAGAGGAAGTCGGCCACGACCATCTGCGTCCCCGGCCTATGGACCACCCTGAACTTAAAAGGCTGTAAAGCCAGATACCAACGGGTGATCCGCGCGTTGGCATCCTTCATGCGGTGGAGTCACTGGAGGGGAGCCTGGTCCGAGCTGAGGGTGAACAAGCGGCCCAGCAGGTGGTACCGCATAGCATCGACCGCCCACCGGATGGCCAGGCACTCCCTCTCCACCGTGCTGTACCTGGCCTCTCTGTCAGACAGCTTTCGGCTGATGTAGAGCACAGGGCGGTCGACACCCTGCACCTGCTGGGACAGAACAACTCCCAACCCTCTGCCCGACGCATCAGTCTGCAGTGTAAAGGGGAGACAGAAGTTAGGTGTGTGGAGAAGAGGCTCCCCACAGAGGGTCTGCTTTACCCTCTCAAGTGACACCTGGCACTGCTCCGTCCACTGGACCGGATCTGAGGCACCCTTTCGGGTGAGGTCGGTCAAGGGGCTGGTCAGCTCAGTGAAGTTGGGAATAAACCGCCGGTAATAGCCGGCCAGCCCCAAAAACCGCCGCACCTCTTTTTTCGTCTTGGGTCTTGGGCAGGCCGCAATCGCCGCCATCTTGTCCACCTGTGGACGCACCTGCCTGCCACTCAAGTGGTACCCCAGATACCGTACCTCACTCCGTCCAACCGCACACTTCTTCGGGTTGGCCGTGAGCCCCGCCTGCCTCAGGGACTCGAGCACCGCAGCCACCTGCCGCACATGCTCCGCCCAGGTGTTGCTGTGGATGATCACATCATCCAGGTAGGCGGCAGCATATGCAGCATGTGGCCGCAGCACCCGGTCCATGAGGCGCTGAAACGTGGCTGGGGCCCCGAACAACCCGAACGGAAGTGTGACGAATTGGTACAACCCGTATGGAGTGGACTCTGGCGATAGGGGAATCTGCCAGTAGCCCTTGGTTAAATCCAGTGTCGTGAAAAAACGAGCCGTGCCCAGGCGATCCAGGAGTTCGTCGACCCGGGGCATAGGGTAGGCGTCAAACCGCGACACGTCGTTCACCTTGCGATAGTCCACACAGAACCGGATGGACCCATCCTTCTTAACGATGGGGCTGCACCAGGCACTGTTGGACTCTTCTATTACACCCAACTCCAACATTGTTTTCAATTCAGCCTGTACCACTTTTCTTTTGTGCTCAGGCAACCGATAGGGCCGTGAACGCACTGCCACGCCCGGGTGAGTCTCAACCTTGTGTTGAATGAGGCTTGTGCGTCCTGGCAGGGGGGAGAACACGTCAGCATACCGCTGTGGCAACCTGGCTATGTCTGTTTTCTGGGATGGTGAAAGATGGTTCTCACAGTGGAGCGAGGCAGGATTGGCCGACTTTGGTACCTCAGGCCCCAACTCATCTCTCTCCGCAATTGCCGTCACCAGTGAAACAGACTCCGCCTCTCTCCACGCTTTAAGGAGGTTGAGGTGATAAATCTGTGTAGCCCCTCCCCTGTCAGATCGCTCAAGCTCATAATCAACGTCACCTACTCGTCGTGTGACCACAAAGAGCCCTTGCCACTTGGCGAGTAATTTAGAGCTGGTCGTTGGGAGCAATACAAGGACTTTATCTCCCGGTGAGAATTGCCTTAACCTGGATCCTCTGTTGTACAGCCGCTGTTGACGTTCCTGGGCCTGGAGCAAATTCTCTCGTGATAACTGCCCAAGTGTGTGGAGTTTTGCTCTCAGGTCCAGGACGTATTGAACTTCGTTTTTACTGGGGCTTGGACCTTCCTCCCAGCTTTCTTTAACCAGGTCCAACACCCCACGTGGTTTCCTGCCAAACAATAGCTCAAAGGGAGAAAATCCCGTGGAGGCCTGGGGTACCTACCGCACTGCAAACAACAGAGGGTTCAGCCATTTGTCCCAATTATGGTTATCCTCGTGCACAAACTTACGGATAATGGACTTCAAAGTCTTATTCAGACGCTCCACCAGGCCGTCAGTTTGTGGGTGGTACACACTGGTCCGAATCGACTTGATGTCCAACAATCCGTAAAGCTCTCTCAGTGTCCGTGATATAAATTGAGTGCCTTGGTCAGTCAGGATCTCTTTCGGGATCCCGACTCGGGAGATGACCTGAAACAGTGCCTGCGCCACACTCTTTGCAGAGATGGTGCGCAGCGGCACTGCCTCCGGATATCGGGTTGCGTAATCCACAAGGACTAACACAAACCGATACCCACGTGCGCTCCGGTGGAATGGCCCGATCAGGTCCATCCCGACCCGTTCAAACGGGACCTCCATCAGAGGAAGGGGCCGTAGAGGCGCCCTCGGGATGGCCGGTGGATTGACCAATTGGCATTCAGGGCAGACCGCACACCAGCGGCGCACGTCTGCCCGAATGCCTGGCCAATAAAATCGGGCCATTATCCGGTTTAGCGTTTTGTCATACCCCATGTGGCCAGCCATTGGGTTATAATGAGCAGCCTGAAAAACAATTTCCCGGCGGCTTTTAGGTACCAACAACTGGGTAATCACCTCACTAGTCTGAGTGTCACGACTCACTCGATACAACCTATCCCTGCGCAATGAAAAATGGGGATATGTCAACGGTGTGTCAGGGTGCACCATGTGACCATCAAGATTTGTGCTCTTTGCACCATTGATACCGACGCTTGGCATTGGCACGAGTGACCAAAGGTTTGGCTATAGCAGCCCGGCCGTGTATATTGACCCTGTGGAGCTCCCGACAGACAGTTTTGGTGGAAACAGGAGAGCTGAGGTGCACATTTAATTCTGCCGTGATTTGGGCAGCCGTGGTTTTATGTTTTTTGGATACAATCCGGGTTAGCACCCGAACATCCCTTTCAGACAGCTTCCTCTTGCATCCACAGTTAATCCTGTTGGATGTGGTTCGTCCTTCTTGGTGGTATGCTGACATTACCCTGGATACTGTGGCTCTTGATACATCACAAAGACTTGCTGTCTTGGTCACAGATGCACCAGCAAGACGTGCACCAACAATTGGTCCTCTTTTGAACTCTGTTATGTCACCCATAACGTTGTGTGCGTTGCAATATTTTGAGCAAAAATGTGCTCTTACCCTGCTAATTGGACCTTCACAGTCTGCTCTTATTGGTTCAATGTGCAATTAATGAAGATTGGCCACCAGGCTGGTCAAATTTAGCCATGAAACCTCCCACACTAAAATGAGAGGTGTTTCAGTTTTTTTGTCCAACCCCTGTATTTACATTCACAGTCTTTGTGCATAAAGTCACCCCCTTTTATATCACAGCCGACTACTGGTTCAAAACACTTAAAAGAAGTGTTAACTCCACAACAAATGTGGATACAAAATAAACTGCTTATTTCCCCAAAAGTGCATTTAGATCCTTATTATTAAGAGCTAAACAAGTGCTCAGGAGTTTCCAAAAAAAACCCAACCACTGTCTCGGAACATGTACTTCCAAAAGTGACTTTATATAATTTTTGTACTGATGAAAACGACGTCAAATACACACACAACACAAACTAAACTAACGCTTGGCTGAATACAGATCACGTCTGAAGAAACAGTGGAAATGTCCGCCCATTTAGCGCTCCCAGCGCAACAAGAGATAAACCAACTTTCCGCCCTCAACTTTTACAGTGAAAAAAAAAAATACTGAAACTTAAAATCACCAAATTATTACAAAAAAAAAAATCCAAATAAATGTGGTAACCCTATTGTAGGTGATACATATACATAGTTTTTGGGTCAGAAATACATAATTCCATCTCCTTTCTTCAACTGCCGATTATTTTTGGCCATAACAATAGTAGAGTGTTGATATTCAAGCCACTTGAAGGTCAGATCTCATGAGACTTGTCACGCTATGCATATGTCAGTTACATGCTCTCTTAAGTTGGCCCATGATTCATAATCTCGATGTGGCTAAAAAGCAGGCTTTCCATCTGAAATCCTTAAACAGATCCTTTTTACTTTAATTCATCTAGTAATGGAAAATGCCTGTGCAGTTTCGAAAGGCCTGAAAAGCCTCTATCTGAACAGTTAAACAAGATACAGAAATGGTGCTGCACAATAATAGCCCTCCCAAGTTCTTCCCTTCCTAAGCAGGTGAAATTACCCGAAATACCTTCACCAAGATTCTTTAGTACAGTTTCTCCTCTGCACAGCTATCTGTCTTTTGCCTCTATAGATGTTTATTTAAAAACATTAGCTGTGTATTATTGGTTAATGTTCTATATTCAAGTTTTTATGATTTGTTTCCTCCCTCCAGTTTTGGTTATCAGAACTTTCTTTGAGTTTCAATTTTTTTTGTCTTGAACTCAATAATTTCCTTTGTATTCTATTTCCTTATGCTTTAGTTTCCTGTGTTTTGCTCTGGTGCCCTTTTCAGATCCCTGTGTCTTCCTGATATGTCTCTGTTTACTTCACTGCTCTTCAGCTGTTAGTTTCAACAACTCTCCTCACCTGGTCCATTAATCCTGGCTGAAGCTTCCACTAATCACTCTCCTTTTTATACAAGCTTTTTAATGATTTCATCTATTGTCAGGTATTTCTTTCATCAGGTTTAGTTTAGTCTAGTTAACCAGCATTGTTGCACTTTTTGTGGTTTGCTATAGTAAAATTACATTTATATGAGTTCCTTGGTTCTCCTATTTCCATTGATTGCCCTGCAATTGGATCTCCACATCCCAGGCAATTGTGACAATTCAGTTTCTTTGGCAAAGGAAAATTGTTGTTCTTTCGAATCAAAATAATTGAACTTACTCCTCATGATTATACACAATACACACAGTACTTTATGTTTTAGTTTTAATTATATAATTCAATTATATATTTAAATTCATGATAATGAATATGGTTTTATTGTATGTTTTTCTGAACATAATATGTACATGTAAATTACTACCAGGCCAAAGTTCTAATTAAACTAATTAAAGTCCTGATAATTATGGGAACACAAATATGTCAGATTTTCTAATTATTCTTGGTAATCAGTCTTATCCCAGTGATGCTGTTGTCAAATGCTACAATGGTGTCAGTTCGGTGTATCAGTGGGTTGTTATAATTAAAGAAGTCGGAAAAATGTGAGGATGTACCCTTGTAGCTTTCCATTATTCAGGTAGAGTTTGGCTGAAGTTATAAATAAACACCACCTTTCCTTTTCTCAATACTCAGAAACACCTTAAAAAACGTTAAGAAAAGTCTATGTTTTATTTTTTTGGTAAAATACAGTACCTGGCTAATTTCACTTTATACACTTAGAGATAGAGTTGATTTATTTGTGTACACAAAATAACCGAAAACAAGATGACATTACAAATAATATTACTTTTTTATTCTAAGTTGTCATTGCTGGTCGCAGTAGTGGCAACTGCTTCACTTGTGAAAGGTTCAACCACGCTATTATATGTGGTGGGCTTTAAAAGGGTTAAATATGAATTTGTTTCCAAACTTTTTTTTTTTAAATTTCATGTTCAATTTTCAAACTAAACGAGACATAGGGACATTACTATACCCATGAATTGAAAACATAACATAAAACAATGGGCAAAACATACAATAATCAAAACTTTGGACTAAAGGTTTATGTCCAACAATTCTGCTAAAACTTGTTCAATATCGCAGCTTAGAGTGTCTAAATATTCCAAGTAAGGTTGACAACATTTTTTTATTAATATTTGTATGATCAATAACTGTATTTGTATTTTTTTTCCACTAGTATACAAGCTGTTCATTTCTGAAATCCATCTTAATATAGTTGTGAGTCAGACTTCATATAGACTATGCACTTCCTGACAACACAAAGCTTTTCTTAGTTGTGCTCCAATATTTGTGAATCTCCCAACACACACTCATGAGGGTTAAGTGGGGAATGCAATCCTAAAAGTTTTTTCATGGCATCTGAAATGTTGTGCTCGAATGTACAAACTTTTGTGTCGGCCAAAGTACAGTTCAGAAATGACCCTCTTCTATACCACTGAAGCAAAGGTTAGATATCTCAAGTTAGTATTAATATATCTGTGGTTTGATGTATGATCGATATAGAAAGTTATAAAGGATCAATCTGTATCTAGAATGTATGTTGTAGTTGTCACACCAAAGTTGGACTCACATTGTTTCCTTGATCTAAGCATAACCAGCTTTGGAGCAGCTTATTTCAGGATAAGATACACTTTTGAAGTGAGATGAGGTGTATTTCCCTTAATACACTGTCTCCAGATCCCAGAGCCTTTCTAAGAAAAAATATTGACTGTAAATAACAAGAAGTGTCAGTTCTCCTGGAGATGGGTGTATGTGTCTATTTGTAGACAAAGTTTGCAAGTTCTTTAAGTGCCAACATTCAAATTTAAATCCAAGATGGGGCATTTACCTTTTTGAAAAGAAAAGACAAAAGTCTCCTTTCAGCAACCCAGTAATACTTTTTAAGATGAAGTACTTGAAAAAAGTCAGTTTATTGTCCCGTACAAGTTTTTCTATTGATTCCATTTATTTGGTCAATCAAAGTAATAGATATACTTTATCAATTTCTGTAAATCCTCTATTATTTGACTAGCTAGTGCATATGTTTAAGATTATTACTCACTATAGTTACAAGATGATTCATCCCATTTGGTTACTATTTAAATGGCTTCTTTGCTTACATCAACCATAATCAAAGTTTGGTGTTAAATATTTTGGGTTGTGGTTTCTTATAAAGCACCCTGAACTAGTTCATAAAAGAAGAACCAAACCCAAAGTTAGACAGGATGTTAAATGAATATGGCCACTCAAGCACACTGAAGGCCTTTTCAGCATCTAAGGTACTAGCTATACACGGCTCAGCACTAGAGGTCACCAAATGGTAACCTTCTCTGAACACCTGAAAAGCAGAAGCCACAATGTCACACAATGCTACAGGAATAAACTGCACTGCAAGCAATCCCATGTAGCACCTTTTTGTGAACTCAAGTAAAATATCCAATGATATGTGTTACTCTCTCATACCTGTTGGTCTGCTTATGTCTCTCTTACCATGGCTTGCTGCCTCAGGCCCTTGATATCCCTGTTTGGCATTAACGTAGTTACAACAGACAAGAATACATATTGTAATACATTTAGTAGAGTATCAGCATATGACTTTCAACAGCCAAATTGAGCTCATATATATGTGAGAAACAGTTGATTTGAAACACTGACAACTCTGTTTATAGCATGTGCAATACTGAAGCAAAGCAAATGAAAGATATACTGGATAGATGTGTAAACAAAATGGACATTTAGTTACAACGAAAACAATGGGGAAAGAGGTTTCCTATTAAGCCGATTAATTATATATTCACATTTACACATACATACAGATTCATTTCAGAAAGGGGATTTCAATGACTGGTTGTTGCTACCAATGGGCTAGTCTGAGTCCATGGGCAGGTCGCCAGTAAATTGCAGGGCCACAAAGATTTAAACAACCATCTACACTCACATTCACTCCCAGGGAGTATAAATATATATACATTACATGTACATATACACTACCGTTCAAAAGTTTGGGGTTGCATTGAAATTTCCTTATTTTTGAAATAAAAAAACTGGACTTTTCAATGAAGATAACTTTAAACTAGTCTAAACTTTAAAGAAATACACTCTATACATTGCTAATGTGGTAAATGACTATTCTAGCTGCAAATGACTGGTTTTTGGTGCAATATCTACATAGGTGTATAGAGGCCCATTTCCAGCAACTATCACTCCAGTGTTCTAATGGTACAATATGTTTGGTCATTGGCTCAGAAGGCTAACTGATGATTAGAAAACCCTTGTGCAATCATGTTCACATATCTGAAAACAGTTTAGCTCATTTCAGAAGCTACAAAACTGACCTTCCTTTAAGCAGATTGAGTTTCTGGAGCATCACATCTGTGGGGTCAATTAAACGCTCAAAATGGCCAGAAAAAGAGAATTTTCATCTGAAACTCGACAGTCTATTCTTGTTCTTAGAAATGAAGGCTATTCCATGCGAAAAATTGCTAAGAAATTGAAGATTTCCTACAACTTGGTGTACTACTCCCTCCAGAGGACAGCACAAACAGGCTCTAACCAGAGTAGAAAAAGAGGTGGGAGGCCACGTTGCACAAGTGAGCAAGAAGATAAGTACATTAGAGTCTCTAGTTTGAGAAACAGACACCTCACAGGTCCCCAACTGGCATCTTCATTAAATAGTACCCGCAAAACACCAGTGTCAACATCTACAGTGAAGAGGCGGCTGCGGGATTCTGGGCTTCAGGGCCGAGTGGCAAAGAAAAAACCATATCTGAGACCAGCCAATATAAGAAAAAGATTAAGACGGGCAAAAGAACACAGACATTGGACAGAGGAAGACTGGAAAAAAGTGTTGTGGACGGATGAATCCAAGTTTGAGGTGTTAGGATCACAAAGGAGAACGTTTGTGAGACACAGAACAAATGAAAAGATGCTGGAAGAATGCCTGACGCCATCTGTTAAGCATGGTGGAGGTAATGTGATGGTCTGGGGTTGCTTTGGTGCTGGTAAGGTGGGAGATTTGTACAGGGGAAAAGGGATTCTGAATAAGGAAGGCTATCACTCCATTTTGCAACGCCATGCCATACCCAGTGGACAGCGCTTGATTGGAGCCAATTTCATCCTAAAACAGTACAATGACCCTAAACACACCTCCAAATTATTATTATTATAATTATTATTATTATTAAACTATTTAGAGCAGAAGCAGGCAGCTGGTATTCTATTGGTAATGGAGTGGCAGCACAGTCACCAGATCTGAACCCCACTGAGCTGTTGTGGGAGCAGCTTGACCGTACGGTACGCAAGAAGTGCCCATCCAACCAATCCAACTTGTGGGAGCTGCTTCTGGAAGCGTGGGGTGCAATTTCCCCAGATTACCTCAACAAATTAACAGCTAGAATGCCAAAGTTCTGCAGTGGTGTAATTGCTGCAAATTGAGGATTCTTTGACGAAAGAAAAGTTTTATGTAAAAAAGATCTTATTTCAAATACAAATCATTATTTCTAACCTTGTTAACATCTTGACTCTATTTTCTATTCATTTCACAACGTATGGTGGTGAATAAGTGTGACTTTTCATGGAAAACACAAAATTTTTTGGGCGACCCCAAACTTTTGAACGGTAGTGTATATATGTATATATGTAACCCACACCCTCTGTCTTCCGCTGCTGGCCTCTCTGCACCTCTCTGTAATTGTGGCTGAGACCTTGCTGTGCCACCTTGTGACGCAACCAGGTCACATATATATATATATATATACACTATATTGCCAAAAGTATTTGCTCACCTGCCTTGACT
>JABUIW010028838.1:0-12427 GCA_013363375.1 Menidia beryllina | reverse complement strand
TCAGAAACCGTATGAATCAAATATGATACATTTGGCATTACAGAGTTTAATGTAAGAAAAAAGTTCAGATATGTTACTCTTTCCTTTGAAACGTCTCGTTTTAAAAGGAAAAAAAATCGCCCTTTGCGAGTTGAGATTGTTGTGGAGCCTCGAGAGGCAGCAATTTTGTCCAACAAAACACATTTTCATATTTTGATTAGCTGCTTTTCAATCGGAAAAAAGGGGGGTGGGGGGCTGTGTCCAACCCCCGAAATGATTTCCTGATGATTAGCTTGTGCCAGAGGTGAATTACCATCAGGACGTATTGTTCCAATCTGCCTCAACATTTGAAAACGGCTTTATTTACTGAATTAACAAGCCGTGCGTGGGGGGGTGTAATCAAAAGAGAGCAACTGCCCCGTGCCCCAAAATAAGCGTTTCCCAGTTTGCTTTGCAATGCCCCCCTCTGTCCTGCACTTAAGAGGGCAAAGAGTTTCTCTAAAACTGATTATGACATATTTCTTGAGGTTTTGGAGTCCCTGCTGAATGTCGTTTTCTCTTTTGTTTGTGTCCCACGGCTTCCCCCCCATCCCTCCCCCTGTTTCTATCATGTTCATAAGAATAAACAGAAACATGAAATGAAATGAAATGAAATGAAATGAAATGAAATGAAATGAAATTTTATTCGAACATGATACAAATATAAAAATAAAATAGTGCACAGTAGCAAGACGTGCATCAGAAAAAAGAGAAAATACAGATTTTTAGTTTCAGTTAACATATCATGCTCATGCATTCTGACACAATCCCCTAATCCCCTATACAGTCTCTGAAAGGTTTTATTTTCGGGTGTTTGGGTTACAACAGGAAGATCCTTAAGTGTGATGCCTGTAGGATCTATTGAATCCGCGGATCTGAAAGGGAAAGCCTCCACACTAACGCGACTCAGTGGTGGCGGATTTGAAGTGCTTGTCTTTTATATCAGCTCCTGTCGGGTGGGCTTGTAAATGGGGACCACACACAAACATAATGACAAAATGAGACAGACAAGACCTCCGATAGCATCTATAGCAGGGGTCACCAACCTTTTTGAAACGGAGGGCTACTTCATGGGTACTGAGTCACACGGAGGGCTACCAGTTTGATACACTCATCTGAAATAATACATTTGCTCAATATGCTTTTAGCTATACTTTATTAATAATCATTAATGATACTCATCTGTGACAACAGTGACAACAAAATGGGAAACATGTCAATATCCACCACTTTATCTCTATTTATCTCAGCAACTGTTAACTTTTCAAATGATCACTTACTGTACATCACTACATTTACATAGGAGTTTTCAATTTCACTCATTTTCACTAGCCACTGACAAAACCTTTTAACAAATCATGAACTATGTTGCACCACGTTTCAAAAAGTTATCAATTATCTAATGTTAAAGAAAAATCAACTCACATATTAAAAAGAAATCTGAAATCTCATGACCAAATCTTTAACAGATTGGCACTGCCTGCTGTTCACCAGTGCGTTGTAATCTGGTGTGTAGCTTGACACTGCAACTGTGAGTGCGTATTTCAGATGTGCTTTTTCTGCCCGTAGTGGGTAGTTAGTTAGCATGCTAGCTTTTGTGGCACGAAGTGAAGTGTCTCTCCACATTGTGCCGCTTTACCCTAACCCCGCAAATCAGACACACGCAGGTTTCTTTTACAGTCGTAAGAAAAGAACTCCTCCTCCTATTTGTTGTGAAAGTGATAAGTTTTTTTAGTTTTTCTCCCATGTTTTTGGGGTAAGAAACTGCGCCCGCTAGCTTACTCTCCACTGACACTGGTTTTGTTTTGTCACGTGCACAATACTGACCTTTGAACTAGAGAAAACTTAAACTTAATATATAATGAACATATTTTTAAGATATTGTCATTTTAAATCAAATCTATATGAATGCAAGTGTGATTAAAAAAAGAATAGCAAAGGAACAAAATTAAATTTTAGACGCAGCTCACTATTGAGTTGTGCTATTTTTAGAACAGGCCCGCGGGCATCGTGTTGGTGACCCCTGATCTATAGAATCACGTTTTTTGGTATTTAGTTAACTGCCAGTTTTATTTGATATTTTTCCTGCCTGCTTTAAGTTTCCCAACTGATAAGAAACTGTTGATTTTTCTACACCTGTGTTGCATTAGTTGCTCGTTCCCCCGCTGTTTTTGTAAAACCATCTGGACAGCTTCTTTATTCCTTTTGCTTCTATTTTCAAGTAACTGCTGTGTTTTATCTTTGTCTCCCGGCTTTTTTGTAGCTTATTTTATTCAGTGTCTTCTTTGTTGTTGTTTTTTTAACGGAATACTTTATGGATCCCACAGTGGGGATCCATAAAGTATTACAATAATACAGCACTTGTTGACTGTCTGTGAATCTAGATCTGTGTGATCGTTGGTTTTTTTTGCCTCAACATGTGACCTGAAATCTAATTTTTAAAATGATTTCACATCACAAACCTATTGCCAGCATGTTCTATATTTTGCTGATGGTATGCATCACCTTTGTGTTCCACATTATACAACACCACCTTTTAATATTCACTCCATATCCTCACTATAGCTGCACGGAAATAACTCAATTCAGAATCCGACCGCTGTATATTTCCGAATCTGTAAAATGCAATTAACACAGGGGCCATCCTTATTATTTCCCGCCAGTGGTGAAGTATTCTCTGGAATGAGAAGATGTGCTGATACCAGGAGCCATAGGGATACTCCAGGCGTAATTGGCGCCTTATTTACGGTGCGTACCTGCAGCTGAGTGTGTTTGGGAGGGTCCGAGGTCACGTTCCTGTTCCGGTCCTTAACTCATTCGCTGCCAAAGACGTCTATAGACGTCTTTTATTTTTTTCAATGCGAGTGGCTTGGGGGACGATCGGCGAAAGTTTTTCCGTAAATATGGGCTTCTAGACAGAGTATGTAGTAACAAATTGACCCTCTAGGTAGCTGTGCCACTTTTGATGGGAGATTAGCATAGATTGTAAGCAAATAAAAACAAACGCAATGGTTCGCTATGAGAGAAATGGCGCCGGTGAGACGCACGTCGAAGAAGAACGGAATAAGGTAGAAACAACATTTTTTTTCCTGATGAAAGAAGAGAGTCTACTCTTTCTTTTGGTGTGTTCGGTGTTTACATAGTCATAGCACAAACTATTCTGTGGCTCTTGAAAAATCAGTCAAAATTCTCAAAAAACTCTGGCAGTATGGGACTCTGTTCTGAAAATGGCTGCCAGTCAATGAGTTAATGGGAGACTGATGCTATTCCCCTGAGAGGTTATATGGTTTCTAGTTATGAGGAGAGGATTAAGTATAACGTCGGTCATCATGGATGCCGACAACCTGTGAATGCATTTAGCAACAATGGTTTTAACCATGAATAATAATGAATTCATGTAGGGAAATATGCCTTTGTAAGTAAATTATAATGCCAAATGTATCGTATTTGATAAATACGGTTTCTGAAATGTACACATTTTGCATAATTTAATGGTAAAAACTTTGCCCAAAATCCTATTGTACACAATCAGATACACCTGATAACAGGGGGCAGAAGACTACACAAAAAATAATCTGGACTTATCGCATAGTAATAAATTATTAATGTTAAAAATGTATTTCTGTTTTTTCTTTTTACATATTTTGTTAAAAGGCCAAACAAAGACTTCAAACCAAAAAAAGTCATTTTCTGTTTAGTTTTATTCTTGGATCGGGCTTTAAAGGGTTAATAATTATGACCCTAATTTTAAAGCTATTTGAATAGATAACTAAATAAAAAATACTGCCATGTTGGCTTATTGTCGCAGCTTCTTTGTTCAGGTTTGGAGTAAAGCGATCACAGACTGTCGACTGGGTGTGCCGCCCTGCTAATCACACACTCCGAAGGAAAGCAGCCACCAGCACAAAGGACGTGATTTACTGTTATTTAGCCAAAGGTGCAACAACAGAAATCAAGCAGGCACCTGCAAGCACACGCTGATAAATCGCCCTCGACAAAAACAAAACATGCTCAGAATGCAAACGACAAAAACTCAGTGCCCACCGGTGCGTCAGCGGCCTTTAAGTGGCGCTTTTACACAGCAGGCTGCCTTCATCCATTCAGCAACACACCCATACAGCTTTATTTTTTATTTACACAGTCCAATTAGGGTTCTATCTTAGCCCCGATATTCAGCCTAGGGTTTCCAACTCAATGAAAAATAAAATATAATCAATATTAAATAAAATAAGCACTTTCCCATGGCAGCTTGTAAAATGTCAGCATTTACACCGAGAGCACTCTAATGCAATTCAGAACATTTTTAAGGCAAAAATGTATGTTTGCAAGATACCAAGCAGGTGAGTCAGATGTGTTTATAGTGAATTATTATTTCGTGTATATGTTTCTTTGGGCCGTAAACAGAGATGTACAGTAACGAAGTAGAACTACTTAAGTACTGTATTTAAGTACCAAAATGCAGTATCTGTACTTTATTGGAGTATATATTTTTTACCCTACTTTTACTTTTACTCCACTACATATTTTTGATTGATTTAATACTTTTACTCCGATTGATTTTTCACGGGCTGAATCGTTACTCGTTACTGATATGTAAACGTAATGATAGATAGCTCTAATCTGAAGAAGCATATCAAGGTAAGTTAAAAAATACAATGACATATAAGCTAGTAAATAAGCGCTAGTTCAGTTCTCCCTGTTCACTCAGGACGTAGCAGCTAACGTTAGCTAAAGCTAACCTAGCTGGATAGCTGTATGATAACGTTAGCTAAAGCTAACCTAGCTGGCTAGCTGTATGATAACGTTGGCTAAAGCTAACCTAGCTGGCTAGCTGTATGATAACGTTAGCTAAAGCTAACCTAGCTGGCTAGCTGTATGATAACGTTAGCTAAAGCTAACAGGGTTTGAGGGAAAGTGTGAGATAGGTAGGCTGAAGGAGCGAATGGTCTTTTCCAGTTTTTCCCTCCCATCATGTGTGTAGCTATCACACTCGAATACACATTCATCACTCCACTGTGCAAATCAGTAACCGGGCTCTTCCTCCCTAATTAAAACAGCGATAAGATGTTTCTTTGCCCTTAATCAAAATAACAGGATGATGAATCCTATTTGAGATGCTTTAGAGATTTTAAACCACAGTGAATTTGCTCAGCTCTCGGCTAAGTTTTTAAGTGAATTACTTTGACCTTTATGCTTTATGGCTGTTTCATAATAGATGCAATCTCACAAATCCGCGAGACACCGGATTCAGACGAAAAAAAATTGTACAAGGATAGAGCGAACATGCCGCTTCGAATCCACATTTGTAATTCAAATGTGTTACTACTGACTTACCTGATTAACCCTATAAGGCCAAATGTGTCATATCTGATCCGGTTTCTGAAGTCTTTTGGATGTGAGACTTTCTGCATCATTCAGCGGTAAAAGCTTATTCAAACCCCTGTTGTACACATTCAGATATACCTGATAACAGCCAGTAGAAGACTACAAAAATATGTTTTTGTATTGCACGCTAATTTGATCAAAATAATTCCAGTTTTTTTTTCTTCATATGTTGTTGAGGGGCCAAAGAAAGACTTCAGACTAAAAAAAATCCAATATTCTTCCTATTTTACTTGAATCAGGCATTAAAGGGTTAATCCAACACAACAACATGTCAAAGGAGCATCACAACTTCAGTCTGTGGAACATAATATGAAAAAAAAAAATGACATCACAGTAAATATATTGTAGAAAACGCCTGCAGTGTCCACAATTCAACAATGCCTGTGCCACAAATCCAGCACTTTATCTGCGGCTTCCATTAGCCGTTTTCAAACAATCGCAGGTTTTTTGAATATGAATGGACGCTGCTGTTCAGACGTATTGTTTCGTGGCGCCGGGGTGGAAACAGGCCAGCACCGGCAAGTAATTGTCCTGTTGCTCCAGGGTGAAAACATTCAAATGGACTCGAGTCTCCGAGGGTTGTTCAGATTTCAGCTACTGTGCAGACAAATAAAGGCTTTTGCCATTCGTCTATATTCTTTTCCGATTTCTGCAGCCCACCTTGGCTATGGTTGGATGGAGGAAGTGCTTTATATATTTTTTTGTTGTTGTTCTTCCTTTTTGTTAGAATCTGGATCAAATCCAAGTGCCAGCCATCACGGAATTCTCTAAATATGAAGGACACAAGCTCATTACTCTGTATTTTGAACCTCCTTTTTGCAGGCTGAAGCGTCCTTTAAATAACAATATTTGTTCCATAATTCATAGCAGCAGCAGAGAGTAAAATCAGTGTGGTGTTAAATTATTAACAGACATAGTGGCACAATATATTTAGATAGGTGAGGCAACAAGAGCACTTGAGTGTGTCCATTTACCAACAAACAACCTGCTTTTCTGCCCTCTTTAATGAGCCTGCTTATGAATTCACATTTCTTTTTGACCCCTCCATGTTTTCAATTACGACAAAGGCAAAACATTTATCTAAACAAATAGGAATCATTCATTTATTTATTCAGTACATTAGCTCACCGTTTTGACTTTGAAATAAGCCTTAATATTTCTCCTCCTATGAGTATTCTCTGCTCGGTAAAGGTTTTTTCTCAGTTTTAGCAACGTATTTCTGAAACAGCCTCCCACGTACAGAAACTGCAGGTCTGCATCACCTTTTGCTTCTCTTACATCAGAGTTTAAAAGCCCGCTGTTCACTGTTGCATTTAATTGATTTAATTAAACTGAAGGACTAAATGACTTTAGTTTTGACCCACTTCTTGATTTTAGATTTTCTCAGTGGGTTTTATATTCTCTATGAAGCACTAGATGTTGGATTCCTTTATTTAAAAAATGGCCTTGCCTTGAAATTATGGGAAATTGTAAGAGACATGGGGTATTAACAGAATAATATACACTTAAACTAACAGAAATTCTCCTTTTCTACTCTTTTTACTCTTTTTCTTTTGTCCTAATGGAATTTTCATTGCCTGTGTGTAGAAGGGACATACCTTTTTCCAAAAGGCTAACTGAGTTTTGCCCCTTTTCATTAACACAATAGTACATTTAAACATACACTCTTAATTGTATAAGCCAACAAATGACAACAAGCAGTAAGAAGGGATTTTCTGAAATAGAGGAGGATATTGCCAAATAAAAAACAAGAACTGGCTAAGACAAATAAATGATGGCTCTTCATTGCAATGACATGCAAAAATGCATTAGAAATCTTTCAAAAGCCAAACAAAGTTGTTCATTAATCAAAAACGTTGACATGAACCAGAAAGGAAAGGTCTTTATTTGAGTTATCTTTGAGAGGACATTAAGCAACGGTCAGAAACACGTGGTGTCCCCCTCTATGATCCCTTTTCTTGTGTCAAAAACCAACAATAAAAGTGAAAATAGCCTGTATTTAAAGCTACTGTTCTCTTTTAGACACTAGCACAGAGAATGATAAGAGTCTTTACAGAACCCTATCCCTGTTTTTTATTTTATTTTTTATGATTTTTTTCTTTTCTATTTGTGGGTTTCCGTGCTTGCTGTATGTGCATATATGTGTAGGTAAGGTATTATTAGCAGATCTACGTTTGAATTCCTTTTTTTTTGTTCCGAAGAATTTACAAAGGAAAACTGGTGACTCGTGGAAACTCAACTGGTTTTTTTAAAAGCTGAAACCATAGTTACAGCTGAGCCAGTAAACCATAAACTCTGATTAAAAACAAAAAGTAAGGGTAAGTGGGTAAGTGTTCCCAGCTGCCAGCTACCTGGGAAGGAAACAAAATGGAGGGGGGGGAGGAAAACAAAAACAGTCTGCCTGGACATGTAACAGCACGGCAGGGAAACGGGAAATATGAACGTGAATGCTACGTGTATGTGACTTGGGTTCGAATAATGGCCGAGAATAATTTAATAAATGTATGTGCGTGTACGTCAGTGCTTCTCAATTATTTTCTGTTACGCCCCCCCTAGCAAGAAGAAAACTATTCGCGCCCCCCCCCCCCACTCCCCACCGTGATTATCCATCTCTGCATAACATTTTATCCTTATTAACATTAAATAAAAGAAAAACAGAAAGACATATGGTCAAACTTACAACTTTATTAAATCGTGTTTTAAGTCTGCAACAGAAAAGATTTTAAGTGCATCAATGCCTGAAATAAAAAATAAATAAATCCTTGTTTAAGCTGTAAACGTGTTTGACCAACTAATTGCACCATTGCAAAATTAAATCAAATCAATAAATAATATTTAATAATTATAATAACTAATAAACTACAAAAACAACAAAAATAATAACTAATTTATATTCAGTTAAGCAACATTTTACAATGTATAAAACTCTTAGCTTTCGGGTGACTTTCTTTTGTCTCGTTATCTTTGTCTCTCTCCGCTTTTCTTTTCATCCCCGTTAAAACTTTTTCATGTTGGGGGTGTTGTGTTGAATAACGGAGGCTATAGACAGAACGCAGATGCTAACCAAGGCTAGTCTTGTAAGTCGTAAAATGTTGAACTGAAGTAACGGTGAGAGCGCCACTGCCCCTACTGGAGTGGAGGCGCAATTACACTTTATACTAGTACGGCCCGAAAAAAAGGCTGTTCCCTAGGGTCACACGCCCCCCAGGTATCGCACCACGCCCCCCAAGGGGGGCGCGCCCCACTATTTGAGAAGCACTGGTGTACGTGGATGTGAGTGCGAATGTCGCGTCTACCGGTAGATGTGTGAGCGAGTGCGCGACTTGAGATAATGGACGGACGTGCTCCGTCACACTGTCGTTAAAAGTAGTGATGGCGAGATGAAGCTTCATAAAGCTTTGAAGCGTTCCATCCAATTGGTTCACTCCTGTGTTGAAGCTTCATAGTGCTTCATTGGCTCTGTTCTGCCCCCTGGTGGACAGTAAATGTAAACCGTACAGCGTGGGGATCGGCGGTTAGCATAATGGACGGATGGATGTTTGTGATGCTTATACATGAATTATAAACTTTTAGATGATGTCTGTCTTTATGATACAATGACAGGGAAGCTTGAATAGATCGCTCACAAACTCGTAATTAAGTCCCAAGTCCACAAAATGTGAGGGGGGGATTCATTGCGTTTAGCTGGCCCTTATTTTTCAAATAAATCGCCAAACCGCGAACCACTTCCTGAATCAGTCACGTGGTGCGGCCGGTTCGCGAGGCTTCAAACGTCACCGCATACGTCACCGACACAAGCTTCGATACGCGCTTCACAGAAATCTTCCGGGATTTCTCGACACGCGCTTCGAAGCCTCGATACGAAGGGACACATCACTAGTTAAAAGGGTTCCTGGTTTGAATCTCCAGGGGACGGTTCTCTATGGAGTTTGCATGTTCTCCACAGGTGAGTTATCTCTGGTTACCTCTGGCTTCCCTCCACAGTCCCAAAACACGAGAATAAAGGTGAACTGATCATTGCAGGTTGCCCCTCTGAACGTGTGTTTGTGTGTTCCTATGGGGGCCTGTGATTGGATGACCTGTTCAGAGTTTAACCTGCCGGAAACTCTTTTAAAAACTGGCTGGAGCTTGTAAAAAATGTTTTACAGCGGCATTCACAGAAACCTGAGACTAATCTGAAAAAATTAGTCTGTTCTAATGATAGTATCAAAACATGTTATCTAAAGTATTGAAAACACGTTTATTGTGTGAAAATATATTTGTTGTGTAGGAATAGGGTCTTAGCTCTGTTACACTGGTAGCCAAGTAGTGACATTTCCTTGTCAAGATTCACCTTGTGTTTTTTGTACAATGACATATGTATATATATGCTCTTACCCTGTATATATCCAGCTCTCAGTTATAGAAAACATATTTATTGTGTAGGAATAGGGTCTTAGCTCTGTTACACTGGTAGCCAAGTCATCAACATTTCGTTGTCAAGATTCACCGTGTGTTTTTTGTACAATGGCAATAAAGGAAGTCTAAGTCTAAGTCTATCAATGTGAGTAAAATACAAGATTTGAAATTCCATGTTACAGAGCATCGTTGATTAATGACTCACACCTACACTACAATCCTGGTATTATAATGGTTAAACGTATACATTTATCCCAAGGCTTTATTAGTATATACGCCCACAATTTATAAAATACAAAGAAACAGCTGGGTTTTCATGTTACGTTAGATCGAGTCCTCGTTTTTCAATTTTGCTTTCACCCAATTTGATTCATCTTGGACAATGGATGTCCAAGAAAAAACAACGTTTTTTAAAATGTGTAGCAGCGTTCTTCTGTTGACACCAAACTACTGAAAGAAATGTTATTAGAATTCACTTAAGCAGCTCATTCTTCCTTATTTCACCCTTTAAAATGCAGGAATCCTGATATTCTCGGTATTCACGGAAAGCAGTAAAGGGGTGATGTCATACAGCTGTCGCCTCAGTGCATATTTCAAACACTCTGAAAACTCGAATAAGGTTTTTACGGTACAGTCCGGATGTTTTCATATCTCACAGCTAAGATTTTTTAAATGCCGTTCATCTCAAGGCGGTTATCACTCGCTCTGAATACGGACGGTTGATGGAAACTGGAAGTTCACAGTCAGAATTAAATGAAAAAACCTCCGCAGGCCACACTGTGCGTGACTAATGTATTTCTAGTGTATTTTTAATTTACTTATCACGCTTTTCGGTAGTTTTTGTACTCACCACATGCTGTCCCACTCTCTGCTTTACACTAGAAAAAGAGGGAAAGAGATTAAACCAACATTTCTTTGTGTCATTGTCAACCTTTTCTCCAAAATAAACGCTAAAGGAGTTTTTAAAAAAGTCAAAGATTGCCTCTGGAGGTTCTCCGTGCCTCTCCACAGAGAAAGCGCTTCATATCTTCAGCAGGAGTTCTTCAGCAGGAGATAAAGCAAATCACTTCCTGGCAAGGTTTCCGAGACATTTAAAAGCTTTTCTCTTTTTATTTTTTATCTCTATCGATTCTTATTACCTTCAAAATATGTTCCAGGACCTCTGTGTCCCTGGGGCTTTGATAAATACAATTAAAATATAAGTAAAAAACAGGGGGAATAGTCAGTTGCTCACTTACTTCTGCTGAATTAGAAAAGATGCTCCTTCTGTGCGTATCTTTGCCAGCTGCTCCAAACATAGTTTTTTTTAAATGTACTTTTTTTTTTTACCTTGTCCTGTTCAGCATTATGGTAGCAGAACTGAAATCTGAGTACCGTGCTATGCTGAACAAAATTGCTTTGCCAAGGGAGGCTTTGTTAGTGAGAAGCCCCCCTTGATTACCCAAAACTGCTTTATTTATTCATTTTTGTTACCAAACTAAACCATCTTTTCTTCTTCATTCGGACTAGAGCTGGTAGACTCAGTTCCTCTTTCTCCTGTGCTCTTTTATTGTTCTTCTCTCATGATTGTTTTAGTCCAGATCCTGGGGGAACCAGGACCAGAGGGTTCTGGGTTGGAGTCCCGGGGGGAACCAGGACCAGAGGGTTCTGGGTTGGAGTCCCGGGGGAACCAGGACCTTTCTGGGTGGAGTCTGCATGTTCTCCTGTGTCTGTGGGTTCTCTCCGGGTTCTCCCACCGTCCAAAAACCTGCATGTTAGGTTGTTGGACTCCAAACTGCCCTTAGTGTGAGTGTGTGTGCTTGTTGGTCCTTGTGTGTCTCTGTGTGTCCCTGTGATGGACTGGGGACCGTCCAGGGTGACCCCGCCTCTCCCCATTGGCTACTGGGATAGGCTCCGCCCCCCCCCGACCTCATTAGGGAATAAGAGGTAACGATAATGGATGGATGGTCCTGTGTCTCTTGCAGTTACAGTGGGGGAAATAAGTATTTGAGCCCTTGCTGATTTTGCAGGTTTGCCCACTTACAAAGAATGCAACGATCTATAACTTTAATCATATGTACATTCTAACAGGGAAAGACAGAATCCCAAAGAAAATTCCAGAAAATCACATCATATGAATTTATAAAAATTGATAACCATCTGATGAGGAAAAATAAGCATTCTTTGCAAGTGGGCAAACCTGCAAAATCAGCAAGGGCTCAAATACTGATTTCCCCCGCTGTGTAATGAACGGTAACCCCAGATGAACCTCTTAACCTAAAGGGCTTCCGTTCGTCTTTATACCTAAAGCTTAAAAATGATTCTGAGGCCGTGTCTCTGAAAACGCAGACAAACAAACACATGTGTGAAGCTAACGACTAGCTTTGGTGCTCAGAAATGCTCAAACGCCGTTCGAGAGCCTGCTTTTTCCCTCCGGGTTCGTAATGATTCATTTCCAGACGGCTCTAATCTGCTGCGATGCTGCAGATGTGTTTAGCTTCTCGCCACCGGTCAGGATCGTTCCCCCCGCTGAGCCCGAGGAGCTAACAATCAGCCAGATGTGTGGCGGGCAGCGCTGGGGAGTAACGGATTACACGTAACGACGTTATGTGATTTAATTACAAAACAAGAGTAACTGTAATTCGTT
>JABUIW010028832.1:0-11663 GCA_013363375.1 Menidia beryllina | reverse complement strand
ACACACACACACACACACACACACACACACACACACACACATCCACACCCACACACACACATCCACACACACCCACACACACACACACACACACACACACACACACACACACACCTGAAGACTCCTGTATCCAGGGTCAGACATGGAACCTGTCAGGGCTTTTAGTTAGCCTCTAACAGCAGGAAGTGGAGGAACCAGACCCCGGAGGTCTGATTTACGCCTCCGTCCACCTAACCCATCCAGAAAAGGCCCCCCGGCAGGAGGAGACACTTTTACGGCCACTGTCTCTAAACCTGACCTGCTCTGTTTTTCATGGAAATAAAACATATCTTGCTACAGAAAGTGAGACAGACCTGGTCTCCGGAGACATTCTTACAGAAAATACGAAACAGAAAACTGTCCTACAGTGGCTGAACGCGTACAGTTAAGAGTCATTAGATCAAAAAAGAGCTGGATGACATGATTTTAGAAATAATAATTGTAATAGGTAATTGTTTGACCCATTTCGTAATCATTCGGCCTACATGAACAGACCACAACTATTCCACCGTGTTCCTTTCCCTTCTCAAATAGGAAATCACATGTTATTACTGGTCGTCTAAACCAGGGAAGGAATAAAACTTAATAGTGTCAATAGTAAACATACAATATCTAAGCTTTAAACAGTGGAAACGGATCCGAGACGGAGTTTTTTTCCCTGTCCAGTGGTCACAAAGGGGGACAGAGGGTGAGACAGAGCTGGTCTCCGGAGACATTTTTACAAAGAATACGTAACAGAAAAATATCCTGCAGTGGCTGAACGCGTACAGTTAAGAGTCATTAGATCAAAAAAGAGCTGAATGACATGATTTTAGAAATAATAATTGTAATAAGAACAGTAATACGTAATTGTTTGACCCATTTCGTAATCATTCGGCCTACATGAACAGACCACAACTATTCCACCGTGTTCCTTTCCCTTCTCAAATAGGAAATCATATTATATTACTGGCCGTCTAAACCAGGGAAGGAATAAAACTTAATAATGTCAATAGTAAACATACAATATCTAAGCTTTAAACAGTGGAAACGGATCCGAGACAGGAGTTTTTTTTCCACGTCCAGTGGTCACAAAGGGGGACACCTGTCTCTAAACTTGGCCTGCTCCGTTTTTCATGGAAATGAAACATATCTTGCTACAGAAAGAGAGACAGAGCTGGTGTCTGGAGACATTCTTACAGAGAATACGAAAAAGAAAAATGTCATTAGATCAAAACAGAGCTGGATGACATGATTTTAGAAATAATAATTGTGATAATAACAATAATTTGTAAATGTTTTAACCATTTCCTAATCATTATTCACTATTCCACCGTGTTCCCTTCCCTCCTCAAATAGGAAATCATCTGTTATTACTGGCTGTCTAAACCAGGGAAGGAATAAAACTTAGTAAACATACAATATCTAAGCTTTAAACAGTGGAAACGGATCCGAGACTGAGCTTTTTTCCCATGTCCAGTGGTCACAGAGGGGGACAGAAAGTGAGACAGAGCTGGTCTCCGGAGACATTTTTACAAAGAATACGTAACAGAAAAATATCCTGCAGTGGCTGAACGCGTACAGTTGAGAGCCATTAGATCAAAAAAGAACTGGATGGCATGATTTTAGATATTATAATTGTAATAATAACAGTAATAGGTAATTGTTTGACCCATTTCGTAATCATTCGGCCTACATGAACAGACCACAACTATTCCACCGTGTTCCTTTTCCTTCTCAAATAGGAAATCACATGTTATTACTGGCTGTCTAAACCAGGAAAGGAATAAAACTTAATTATGTCAATAGTAAACATACTATATCTAAGCTTCAAACAGTGGAAACGGATCCGAAACAGGAGTTTTTTTCCATGTCCAGTGGTCACAAAGGGGGACACCTGTCTCTAAACTTGGCCTGCTCCGTTTTTCATGGAAATGAAACATATCTTGCTACAGAAAGAGACACAGAGCTGGTGTCTGGAGACATTCTTACAGAGAATACGAAAAAGAAAAATGTCATTAGATCAAAACAGAGCTGGATGACATGATTTTAGAAATAATAATTGTGATAATAACAATAATTTGTAAATGTTTTACCTATTTCCTAATCATTAATAACTATCCCACCGTGTTCCTTTCCCTTCTCAAATAGGAAAAATCATATGTTATTACTGGCTGTCTAAACCAGGGAAGGAATAAAACTTAATAAGGCCAATAGTAAACATACAATATCTAAGCTTTAAACAGTGGAAACGGATCCGAGACAGGAGTTTCTTTCCGTTTCCAGTGGTCACAAAGGGGGACAGCAGCCTTGTTTGGACAGGCTTCGGTCACTCGGCGGGTCAACGACGTTGTTTTTGGCCGGTTCCTCGGACGGAGCCGGAGGAGGTCCGGTGACAGAGTTGAGACGGTGCCAGTTGGGTCTGGGTGTGAAGTCAATGTAAAAAATGGTGCTAGATATGGCACCCTGAACGGACTGTATGTCGCTGATTTGTGGATAAATAGCAAACGGCACAGGTTGTCCGGCCAGAACAAATTGGATAACCCCCAATGACGACGCACACACACTCTTTGTAGGGAACACTTCAAATGTGAAGCGTGAACCGTGTTTTAGTTCTCAGAGACGCACGGCTTTACACAGAATGTGGACATTGGAGTCTGAAATGTCCGTGATGAAAGAAAGAAGAAGTTGACTCCTGAATTAACGACACTGTCCAGTGTGGATGCTTCCTTGGGTCACTCTGCACTGACTTGTGCCTCTTCGATGCTGTTATAAAACAGGTTAGCGACGCTAAGGCTATGCAGATGAGCTCGTGTCCAGCTCGTGCTCAAGGGTCTCGACCAATCACAGGAGGTCACAGTTCTCCTGAGCATGCACTCAGAGCGTGACCAGTGATGGCCGACACCTTGACGCCCAAATTCTGAACAGTCAAACTGGTCCGGGGGCCGAGGGAGGGGGGGGGGGGGCCCTCCCCGTCTGGCAGATGCCGTGAGAAAAGCTCTTAAGTGGATGTCTAGATGTGGATTTGAAAATTCGTCACGCTGGAAAACGGACTCTGGTTTTGCCTCCAGACGCGGCGCTCCGGTTTATTCTGCCCTGAAATTTGTTGATTCAAAGGGAGGGACCGATCCCAATTATGATCCGGCACTTACTTTCCAATTTTGAATCTATTCCTCTCTAAGCTCTAAGCTTTCAGTACAAAATACACCCCCCACCCCCCAAATATAAACGCTGTCACACATAATTATATTTAACCCTGTAATGCCAAATGTGTCATATTTGATACATACGGTTTCTGAAATGTTTTGCGTCTGACACCTTTTGCATCATTTAATTAAATTCAATTCAATTTTATTTATATAGCGCCACATCACAACAACAGTCATCTCAATTTAATGTTAAAAAATTTGCTCAAAATCCTATTGTACACAATCAGATACACCTGATAACAGGGGGCAGAAGACTACACAAAAAATAATCTCGACTTATCGCATAGTAATAAATTATTAATATTAAAAATGTATTTTTGTTTTTTCTTTTTACATATTTTGTTAAAAGGCCAAATAAGGAATTCAAACAAAAAAAATTAATTTTCTGTTTTGTTTTATACTTGGATCAGGCTTTAAAGGGTTAAAAAGCTGAAAAAAATACCCTTCTAACCCATATTTCCCTCCCTTTTATTTTCAGGTGAGACGGTTCTGCTCTGAGGAGGAGACGGGAGCAACAAAATGGCATCAAAAGGACACAAAAACCATCCGTTCATCAGCTGGTGGGGAAAAAAAAAACACGGTTTCACTTTCGGCCGCTGCTATTTTAAACGGGTGACGAGAGACGGAAAAGAGGGTTGAGCCAATCCAAACTGAAACGAGGTGGTTTCAGTTCACAATGCTCCATGTCCCGTAAAATATAACCAATAATAACACTCGTTTTCAAACAGAGGAGGTTATTCAGGTCAGCCGGTCTGGAGAATAACAACATCAGGGTGTTCACACTGAGTATAATTCTCATTAAAAAAGCTAAACATTTACATAATTGTCACATAACAGGAGCAAAAACGTATCATATCTGATCCGGTTTCTGAAGTGTTTTGGATCTGAGACTTTCTGCATCATTCAGTGGTAAAAGCTTTGCTCAAACCCCTGTTGTACACATTCAGATATACCTGATAACAGCCAGTAGAAGACTACACCAAAATACATTTTTGACTTATTGCACGCTTATTTGATCAAAATAATTAAAAAATGTTTTCTTCATATTTTGTTGAGGGGCCAAAGAAAGACTTCAGACTAAAAAAATCCAATATATGTCCTATTTTTCTTGGATCAGGCTTTAAAGGGTAAAAGCTGTTTTTTAGGGCTTTTAAAGCTATTTTTGGCCTTTAAAGGTGTTTTTGGGGGACTTTTAAAGCTATTTTTGAGGGCTTTAAAGCTGTTTTTTGTGCTTTTAAAAGTTATTTTTGGGGGGCCTTTAACTCATTGACTGCCAGCCATTTTCAGAACAGAGAGTCGCTCACTGCCAGAGTTTTTTGAGAATTTTGACTGATTTTTCCAAGAGCCACAGAATAGTTTGTGCTATGACTATGTAAACACCGAACACACCAAAAGAAAGAGTAGACTCTCTTCTTTCATCAGGAAAAAAAATGTTGTTTCTACCTTATTCCGTTCTTCCTCGACGTGCGTCTCACCGGCGCCATTTCTCTCATAGCGAACCATTGCGTTTGTTTTTATTTGCTTACAATCTATGCTCATCTCCCATCAAAAGTGGCACAGCTACCTAGAGGGTCAATTTGTTACTACATACTCTGTCTAGAAGCCGATATTTACGGAAAAACTTTCGCCGATCGTCCCCCAAGCCACTCGCATTGAAAAACATAAAAGACGTCTATAGACGTCTTTGGCAGCGAATGAGTTAAAGGTGTTTTTTGTGCTTTTAAAAGTTATATTTGGGGGGCTTTTAAAGCTATTTTTGGGTCTTAACCCTATAATGCCAAATGTGTCATATCTGATACGGTTTCTGAAGTCTTTTGGATCTGAGACTTTTTGCATCATTCAGCGGTAAAAGCTTTGCTCAAACCCCTGTTGCACACATTCAGATATACCTGATAACAGCCAGTAGAAGACTACACCAACATATATTTTTGACTTATTACTTATTACTAATTTGATTCCTATTTTTTTCTTGGATCAGGCTTTAAAGGGTTAATGACTCTCTGTGAATAGCACACATTCAATCACATGGACTTAAATCATATGAGGATGACTTCATTAGCAGCTTCTTGAGAGGAGAGGAGACACACTCTGGTACAAAGTGGAGACAAAGGGGGCTTGATTGGACCCACAGAGGGGATAATGTTCCAGCCTTTCGGGGGTCTCCACTCTGGGTTGTGTTTGGAGGTCATGTGAGCAGAACAGTGTGACGCTTTGTCCGAGTCTCTAAAGGCTCTAAATCGAACGGGCTCGGGGATGAAAAACGGGCATTTTCCGAGCTGGAATGTGTCACCAAACGATCAGGATTCCTCCTCCGACAGAAGCCCGCGGGGGAAATGACTCAGACCCGAGTTCTCCGTGTGACTCAGGGAGGATTCTGCCCGCCTGACCTCAGACTCAACCACTAAAGCATGCGGACAGGATGTCAACAAAGGAGTAAAAGGCAGCTAACAATGTGTGTGTGTGAGCTAATAACATTCTCCAGGGGCCAATTCAGAAATGCCCCCCACCCCCTTCTCTCTGATTTATATATTTATTTATTTACTTTGTTTATGATCATTAACGTGACGTTAGCCTTGAATTGCTAGCTGCGGCTAATGGCTAATAACAACACGCCAACATTAATCAAGTCTGCAGGAAGTCAAGGATGGATATCCAACTCCCCCACATCCAAGTCGGCCATTTTGATTAGGTCACCAATAGGAAGATCCCAGGCAAGAAAATCCTAATTGCTACATGGCAATATAGACATTAATTTAAAAATAATGAAACTAATCTTGCAAACACTGAATTAAACTCTATACATAATATTATGTTAAAATAGTGGATGTTACATGGTTTGTACAATAAGTCCAAACAAGTTTAACCAAAAAATATTTATTTCTCACAATTATGAAGGGTGGAGGGTTAGGGGAAGTGTCAGGGTTAGGTTTAGGGTTAGGTTCAGGGTTAGGGTTAGGATTAGGGTTAGGGTTAGGTTTAGGGTTAGGGTCAGGGTTAGGTTTAGGGTTAGGATCAAGGTTACGGTCAGACACTGAATTAATCCAAACGGAAATGAGGTTGTTTAACAGAAATATGCTGCTAGCAAACAAACTTCTCCTAATGTCCATCTAAAAAATCTCAACTCAAAAGCAAAAGTTTTTGGAAATGTCTAAAATAACTCAACTAAAGACATTTTTGACAAAAAGCAGTGTCCCTGTGTCATTCAGAGCCTGATGAAAGTATTACATATCAAAGTGAAAAGTAAAAAGGAAGCAAACATTAGTCATGCCCACGGAGATGAAAGGCAAGCCAACAAAAAAAATAATCATGGATCTCCGGAACTCCTCAGCTCTGTTATAATGTATATGACAGTAGGAAACGGCCACATTCCTGCTTCATAAAACTCCTTTGGAGAGAAGAAAATCACAAACTTTACTCCAAATTAACAAACAAACTCCCCCGGTTGCCCAATAAGTTTCTAGCTGGAGTCTGACTCCTGACGGAGGAGGGCTTCCTCTCCCTCGGGGTGCAGAGAACTATTGTCCAGGAAATTGTCCAGCAAGCAGCAACAATAAACCAAAGGCTGCAGAATATGCATATGTGACTTTATTTACAGATGATTATCTGTAAATATGGAAAGACTCGAGCCAAAACGAGCTCACGGTTTATCCTAAAGAGTAGAAGTTAGCTCCTGCTAACGGGATTACGGGTCTGATTTGTTGTTGGTTCTAAGATGTGGCTTTTTTAAGGAATCCGTAAACCCAGAGGCTGGAAAAGGCTCCATCACACCCGGAAGCGTCACCAGAACTCTGAAGGGCTGAAATGGGAATTTTGATTTGAAAGAAATAACGGAGGAAGCTCCAGGTGGAGTCGCCGACCAATCAGGAGGCTGGAGCTTCTCCAGGTGGATTCCCCGATGTCCTTGTTAGTTGCTTTGGATACTTTTGGAAATTAAATTAAACGTGACAGTAGTAGGAAATGCATTTGAGGCTTGTTCGATTTTTGCCTTTTTTGATCGGATAAACAAACCGTTGGTTTGGTGGCGTTATCTAGAAAACAAACACCCAAAACCAGTCAAAAAGTCAGAAAAAGAAAAGCAGCCGTTTCCTTTTTTTCCCCTGACTATGCCATAAAAACAGAACAATTCAAGAAAACAACAAAAAAAAAACGTTTAGCAAATGACTGAATTTGTTCTCACGTAAAAAAAAACAACAAAAAAAACACAAAAATAACCCGACTGTAAAGTGAAAACTGCAGCGAGGAGCCAGAAGCTAAAGTCCTAAACTGCCGTGTCTCCGCCTCCTGGTTGGGGGTCAAAAGAAATTCAGGTTCCTGTTCAGGTTCCAGCAAAATAAACACAGTTTACCACCCAATCTGATCCATTTACCCAACAGCCGAATCTTATGACGGAACAATAACACAGTTTCTGCACCCGCGTGATCCAATTTAAGGATAAATTCTACGAGATCAGGAATACACCGACTTTAAACTTTGATTTTCATTTCTGAAAGTATAAATACGACAAGTTTTAGGGGGGAAAAATAGAGAGTGATTAGATTTTAGTCAGTTTTGGCTAAACACAGAGTTGGAGATCTCAGTGAAGACGACAATATGCTTCTTTCTTTTTTTCATTTTAACTTTTTTAATTTGTACGTTAAATCAAATATAATTTAGTCTATTTGTCAGCGTAAAATTGAGAAGGAAGAGCTTAAATATTGTGCATAACCTGAACGGGATGATGGATTTAGTTAGTCTCTGACTGATGCTTAACGGGAAACTTCACACGCGACTAAATCGAATCCAGGACCTTTTGAAGTTCCCCGCCAACACCGGATTCTGCCGCGTCAGCACACATGCGCCCCAAACCGGGGAGTGCACGTCACGTGTGTGCATGTGTGTGTGCGTGTGTGTGTGTAACATGTGTCATGTAAAAGCTCAGCTCAGTGAGACAACTAAAATTAGATATGCCGATAGTTCACAGGCACAGACACAGGGACTCTTTACATTATGACAATATTCAAATGATTAAAAAAAGAAGCTGACAGTAAAGTTAGAAGAATCAGAAATGTGTTTTACAGTCATGTTTACAACTTAAACGCTCAATTTGGAGTGGAAATCTGGATCTTTTCTGCAACTTCGGCAAGTCGCCCTGCTGTCAAAGTTTTATGTTTGCTTTGCTTTTTTTTATTTTTTTATTCCCAAGTACGTCAAGAAAGGGAAAGAAAAAAAAAGAGCCCATGACATAGTTGAATCTCTTCTCTGTGCAGCTGCAAATAGGCTGAAACAGATCCAGGAAACTGGATATGGAATGTAGTCCTAATCCGAACCCGGCGAATGTTTCACCTCTCAGTGAGACCATTGTTACCACGGAAACGGGGATGACTCCTCACATCACAGCAGCAATGAACAATCTAAAGTTATCTTCACTTATGATTGCTCAGTATTTGTCTTCCCCCGAGTAACAAGCGATCCGGCCCTCCAGGTTTTAGGCTTTTTAACACATCTGATTCAGAAATCTATTCAATAGAAATCAGATGTATTGAACCAGGAAACATCTCAAACCGAGTTTAAACGGATAGACTTCATAACAAAACTTTTTTAAAAGCTACTTCGAATAAACTGCATTCAACTTCCGATCCTATCAGAGCATGTGTTAAAGTCTAAAGTTATTTATCTGCTTACTTAGTTGTCAGACTCATGTTAAACAGGGATTTACTCTGATAACAACTTAACGGTTAGGACACAGACCTGTGGGTTACAGATGCTAATGCTAATGCTAATGCTCGTGTGGGATCGGACTTTAAAAAAAAACTGGATCTTGAGTCTGGATCTGCATTTTCTCCTGCAAATATCGGATCGGGACCAGCCTAGAATTCATACAGCGTTTTTAGTCCAAAATGTAACAAAAGTTGCTCTTTTTAGGGTTTAAGTGTTTAATATTTCTCCAGTTAAGAGGAATACTCTGAAAGCTAATCCCGGAAAACATTCCCTCTTCCTGGTTGCACACGTTTACAAAGAAGCTATCGTGTATTAATGAGAAGGAAAACATTGAGCTTTGCTCCTCCATTCAGAATCAGAATCAGAATAAGGTTTATTGCCAAGTGGGTTTTTGACTTACAAGGAATTTTCCTTGGTGTTTGGTGCACAACACTTCTATGAGAAGCAAGGAAATACAATGTAGAAATAAAAATATAGAACAGAAAATATAAAACTAAAAAGTACAATCTTTAACTCATTGACTGCCAGCCATTTTCAGAACAGAGAGTCGCTCACTGCCAGAGTTTTGTGAGAATTTTGACTGATTTTTCAAGAGCCACAGAATAGTTTGTGCTATGACTATGTAAACACCGAACACACCAAAAGAAAGAGTAGACTCTCTTCTTTCATCAGGAAAAAAAATTTAGTTTCTACCTTATTCCGTTCTTCCTCGACGTGCGTCTCACCGGCGACATGTTCTCTCATAGCGAACCATTGCGTTTGTTTTTATTTGCTTACAATCTATGCTCATCTCCCATCAAAAGTGGCACAGCTACCTAGAGGGTAAATTTGTTACTACATACTCTGTCTAGAAGCCGATATTTACGGAAAAACTTTCGCCGATCGTCCCCCAAGCCACTCGCATTGAAAAAAATAAAAGACGTCTATAGACGTCTTTGGCAGCGAATGAGTTAAAAACATAAATCTGAGAATAGAAATATGGATATAAGACTCATTAAATGACAAATATCAAAAGCATGTATACAGATGTGAATGTACAAATGAACAATTGAAATGTACAATGTTGAATGAAACTCAAAATCTCCGTTTTATCGTTTCATTTTTAAAAAATACTTCCCATTTTCTTTCAAATCTGTAAGTTGCAGTTGAGCACGTTTATCCGGAGAGCAGCTCTTAACTGTACGGCTCAAGTTCAGCCACTATTTGTGTCCTCCCAGCAGCACAGCTGCCTCTCAGGATTTATTTCAAACATAGTCGAGATGCCTTTGACACAATGTCACTTCTCGCCCTGGTACAGAGGGCCTGTTGTTCCTCTCCAGCCTTCCTCCCTATTATCACGCCTCTCTCTGCCGCGCCGCCATTTTGCTGCCAAAGACGTCTATAGACGTCAATTCAAATACAACCATTGAGTGCCAAAGACGTCTTTTATGTTATGTATTTGCCTGCCTAGGGACTACGGATGAAAACTAGCTTTGTAGCTATAATCCGGCATATTTACATTTGTTTTTATACTGATGTTCATCATTGTGCTTTGTCCCCATTCAAATAAATAAATTAATTAATTAATTAACCAGTTTAATTTACCAGTTTAATCAACAGCTGGTTAGAAGTCAGAGGCAGTCATTCACAAATAAATCCTATTTATACTGGAAACTGTGAAGTCAAATTCTCATTTTCACACAGGAACCTGGAGCTTATTTCACTCAAAATAGCAACTTGAAAATCGAAATGTTAACACTATGGTTTGGAAAGCCTAAAATCTGATCAATAATGCTGCGAATGTAGCCTTAAAACAATAACAACACAGACCATTAACTCATTATGCTGCCAAAGACGTCTATAGATGTCAATTCAAATACTGTACAACCGTTGACTGCCAAAGACGTCTATAGACGTCTTTTATGTTTTTTAACGAGAGTGGCTGGGGGACGATCTGCTAAAGCTTGTCCGTAAATATCAGGCTTCTAGACAGAGTATGTAGTAACAAATTGACCCTCTAGGTCAGTGTTTTTCAAACACTGTGCTGCAAGTGATGGTCAGGTGTGCTGTAGAAAATCATCCTATTTCACCTAATTGGTCTAAAAAGATTTTTTGATAAGGAATTCATTTTTTTGCAAATAATATTCCATTTTTGAGTGTCTGTGCTGTTCTAGTGACTGGTGGCGTAATCATGTAATAATTCCTTATGACTAGATTTTGTATATAATTTTACATATTGAATATACATACATATTGAAGTGGACATGTTAAGAGAAATTTGAAAGAAGAAATATAAAATAAGATAAAAATACATTTTTGTGTTTATTTGATTCCTATTCATGACACCTAAGGTAAATAGAATAAGAATAAAATAAGAATGACTATAGTGTTACTATAGGCGGCTACAGATTAGTTTGACATTTTTGGTTGGTGGTGTGCCTCGTGATTTTTTCAATGAAAAAATGTACCTTGGCTCAAAAAGGTTGAAAAACACTGCTCTAGGTGGCAGTGCCACTTTTGATGGGAGATGAGCATAGACTGTAGGCAAATAAGAAAAAGGTGACAGTTCGCTATGAGAGAACATGTCGCCGGTGAGACGCAAGTTGAGGAAGCTAAGGCAGCTCACGCTCAAACAGAGTTTGTGTCGCAGTAATCGCAGTAGTTGGGTTGGTGTCCCGATCGTGGGAAATGAAGGAGATCAACCCGGGCCAAAGGAGAGAGTAGGCCTAGCTCACGGCGTGTTTCAGAACTATTTACATA
>JABUIW010028824.1:0-12807 GCA_013363375.1 Menidia beryllina | reverse complement strand
TGTGTGTGCGTCTGTGTGTGCGTCTGTGTGTGCGTCTATGTGTGTGTGTGTTGTGTATTTTTTTCCAAACAGAATTTTAATATTTACTGAAAGTTTGTGTAGAACATGGTCACACCAGAACAGATAGGCTCAATGCACAAAATCAGATGCACACTATAAAATGTTATATGTTTTCATTTTTAATGTAATCAAGTACATCAACTGTGTTTACAGAATAATTTAAAGTAATTCTTGGTCATCTTAAGTTGGAAAAATATGTGCACCATTACCAAAAGTAAATTGGTCAAAAGTAGTTATCAAAAGTAGGCTGCATAAAATGAAAACTAATGATGTGAATAACTACACCCTTACACCACCAATATAGCTATATTCTTAACTTCCTTTAAATATCCATTGGCATTTGTATGTATTAATTCGTTTTTTTATTGACTAATTTATTTATTTTTATTTAATTTTTTTCAGATTGATGAAACTGTCATTCCTTTAATGACAGACAGTGACCTGGCAAAGTACATCCCCAAAGTTGGAGATAGAGTCTCCACTGTGGCCTTCTGCAGACAAGCAACACTGTCACAAAAATCACCATCCAGGAAAGAATCCATACTCTCAAGGCTACGACAAAGACTGTCTGGAGATGAGGGGATGCCTCCAAAAAAGAGATCATCTAAGTGGGCGGAAAATACAAATGCCAAACGGAAAGTGAGACGAATTGAGGTTGGCTGGATGGATTTTGATGAGGAGAAGGAGAGGTACAAACAGGTGAAGTCTGTCAGTGGTGGAGGCACGAGGCATCTGTCTATTGACAAAGACAAAACAGTGGCAAATATAAAACTTATGGCTGAAAATCTTTTTTTCCCCAATGGCCTTTAAAAAAAAAACAAATGTCTTTCACACTATTCAACTCATATTGAGAGCTCACAGATACATGTTGATGTGTCTCATACAGTAGAAGAGTTGTATAATCAAAGCAAGGTCAAAATTCTGCGACTTTATCTGTGCACCAAAAAGAAAACAGGACAGCAGCCCTCAGAAGTGGAGGGTGATCACGCAATAAGCCACCCCTCAGTGGTAGATCTCACTAACAACGAACAGAATCAGGCCGATGAGGATCTGTTGGTGGAAAACAGAAATTCTGAATCACCAAACCACTTTGGAATTAATGATGGAGCTTCCAGAAGTGGATATTTGGAACTAAACGACACATTAGCATAGGATGGTCTGCCAACTGCAGATTCTGATGTAGTTTTTATTATAAGTGGGGATGACATGCTGGATGTAAGTGTGGATGAACCAAACCTTGAAACACTCTTTTCATAAAAAGAGGATGCTGCACCTCATCAAACGGTGGATCTGTCACCGGTGCTTGCAGGGGAGGCCAGTGTTCCAGACCAAGCACTTCCTGAACCTGTAACACCGATTGTAAGAAGAGGTCACTGTCTCACTGACTTGATCAGTGCCTTTAAGGACCCAAACATTTTTGCATCTGGAGTGAACATCAAAATGCGTTTACCAAATGGAGAGCTTGAACAGGGGGAAGGAAGTGGTGTTTTTTGAGACTGCCTGACAGAATTTTGGATTGATTTCTATGACAGCTGCACACTGGGAGTTGAGGTGAAAGTCCCCTTCATCAGGCATGACTTTCAGTGTGAAGAATGGCAGGCTGTAGCTAGAGTGTTTGTAGTAGGGTGGAAACAAGCTGCTTACTTCCCAGTGAAGCTTGCAATACCATTTCTGGAAGAGGTGCTGTATGGCTCGACAACCAGTAGTTTCAAGGATTCATTTTTGCTGTATGTATCACAAGAGGAAAGATCTGTCCTCCTGAAGGCTTTGGAGGACTTTAATTCAGTGGACACAGATGAATTGCTGGATGTACTTGATGCACATGAATGCAAGCAAGTCCCTACCAAGGACACACTGCTCCCTGTTTTGGCACAGATTGGACACAAAGTAATCGTTCAGGCCCCAATGTTTGTAATTAAGTGCTGGCGTCCTGTTGTGGGTTCTGTAGCTGGTTTACTACCACCAGAAGGACTGCATTGTTTCATTGCACAAAAAAAACCAACTGCAAAAACAGTGAGGGAGCTTCTAAACTTCCCAGAAGAGATGACAGCAGCCCAGTCAACAGTTTTTCGTTACCTGAAAAGGTACAGTGGGGAAATTGATTTCAACAGTCTTCAGCTTTTCCTGCGGTTCTGTACAGGATCCGATCTCTTGGATAAGGCCATACTAATTGAGTTCATAGAAACCACAGATTTCCTCCGCAGACCACAATCCCACACATGTGGATGTGTACTAAAGCTGCCCATCGGTTACTACAGCTATCCAGATTTTCGCAGCAAATTTAACAGCATTCTCACAAGCTCAATGTGGGTAATGGATGTGGTGTAGGTAACAATACAAACAATAACATGCAGGATGTGACAGCTCCTTGCTAGACTGGATGGTTTTGTTATCTTAACTATAGCCAGTTGTGCCTTTTTTATGTGCGATATTTTATGTTATCTGCTTTGAAAGTGGTTGTTTTGTTCTTTCCCAATCAAGTCCCACTTCAAAAGAATACACCAGGTTACCTGTACACTATATTAGGAATATTTTCAGTGCTTCACCTGGTGGGAAAACTTACGTTTCCTTTTACACTAACCATAAAACTCCCATATGCCTACACCTAAAGTGCATCTGTGCCTGCTGCACACTGTATTACTCCACTTAGTGCCAAAAGAAACGACTACTTTATGAGCAGGTGAAGAGTTGAAAATATTCCAAATACAGTGTACAGTTACAGTTCTGTAAACTGGGAGAGTGCTGAGCACTGTCTACTGCAGGTACACTGACTAGGCATCAGAATCAGAATCAGAATTAGGTTTATTGCCAAGTAGGTTTACACATACAAGGAATTTGCTTTGGTGAAAGCACCGAGGCAGCCATTTTCGGCGCCAAGACATCTTCAGAACCAAAAAGAATACATTGGGAAAGCAGTTGCGGGGAGAGGGGAAAAAAAAGGCCCAATGCCACGCCCCCTACAGGGGACGTAGCAGTGATTTAAAAAAACACCTCTTACACTGAAGCAAAGATACAGTCAATCACAACATCAAGGACACATAGGGAGGGAGGGATGGGGGGGTTGGAAGGAGGGGGAAAGGTAACAGCGAGGCAGTGAGTCCAAAGGAATGCATGAAGTCTGTACTTGTGTGTGTGTAAGTGTAAGCAAGCTGAAGTCCACATCCAGGCTAGATGGAATTTGTCCTTGTGATGCCCAAACTCCAGCTTGGGAGGAGGGAGGGGGGTGGGGAGGGCAAAGCGTCGGTCTGCAGTTTCATCCAGGGCAAAGTTGCAGAGTAGCAGCTGCAAGGCCGCTCTCGGGAGGCCAGATTGAGATAAGAGAGATAGCTTTGTTCCAGACAGAGCGTGTTTTTTCTGCCTTAAGTCCTCAGCAGGTCTCTCAATGGCGATCCAATTCAGCCGAATTGTGTTAATTTCCATCCATCTGAACCACCACCTTCTCCAAGGTGTTCCCCATCACCCTCATGCTGTCAGACATCGTCCCCATTTTGCTCCACTGAGCATCCTGAATGCTCCAACGAGCCTACTGTGTGCTCACCTCAGCATCATGTTTGCGAGACAACTCGCACAAGGTTTGAGTCAGAGTGTTGATGGCCCGGTAAACCGGCTCGACAGGCAACCCGCCACCAGTAGCCCTCAGCCTCCGAATTTCTCGAAAAACTAGGTATCCACCAACTCCAATCAGCAGGAACCCGGTTATCATGAATCCAAATAGATATAGGTCCTCAACGTCCTCCACGGAGAGAACTGAAAGGCATAAAACCCTCCAGCTCCTCCAGGCATCCATCGTGTAACCCGCAGGGTGAGTCCCGGCTGGACAAGTTGCAGCCCCTGCAGCTTGTCTTTGGGTAGAGAAGATTTTGTCAATTGCGTTGAGAGACCAGCCGACCAAATCCATGGTTGATGTTAGGCTTTAGGAAGTAAAAATGCAGAGAGAGGCTCTGAGATGAGACAAGACAGAGATAGCAAAGCACCAAGGACAGGGGATGGGAGGGAGCAGAGAGAAACACATCTGCACTCGCCGAGAGCAGGAAGAAGAGTAAGTACAACATAAGTACAACTCCACTTCAAATACCAAAATACAATTGATTAAGCATGTTTTATATTATTATTACAGTTGTTTGTAGCAACCCCAGTAGAAATAAGAATGTGATCCTTGGCTGATGTTTCGGAGGTGTTTAAAAATAACTAGTTGTTTACAGAAGTTATTTATACTTTAAAGACGTTTAAATAACATTATTTTGTAACTATCAGTATGATGCTGGCTAACAGGAGGTTTGAAAACTGTTCTTAACCTGTTATGTGCAAAATACAACCTGGTTTTGACTATGGTGTATTTTGAAAAAGACCAGTAGACCATTTAAGTTTGTACAAAATGTTGATGTCCTCTCGGTTACATTCTGTACATCTTTGCACTTTAACATTTCTAATGACACCACCCATAGTTATTTTACGTCTCTCTAGTGTTATAAATGTGCTTCTTTATCAAACATTGGATTGTTTTAATGTCTTCCACAAAAACAAAAACAGAGGCTCAGGAAACATACGGAGCATTGATGATACAAACATTATAATAATACACTATACTGTAGCCTACTTGGTCTCTTGTCTAATTGATAATAACATTAGATTGATGATATCATCGCCAGTCTGTGTGGTTGCTGTCCAGGGTGCTATTGTCCTCGTTAGAGATGGATACATTTTTTGTGTTATCCCAATAAGAGATCAGTTTATTTTTGTTAGTTTACCCTAAAGCAAAACACCAAAAACATGTAACAACCAAACTTTGTTATAAACAACTTTTGAAGCCTTTACAGTTTGACAAGTTTAATATTAATTGAAGGATAACTATAGCCAAAAAAGATTCATTTTGTCTAACTTGTACAACTATTTGAGTCAAACATTTCTTATTTTCTAGCTAACAATAGCTATCAATACTTAATGATGAGTTAATTTACTGACACATTGCTAAAACTGAAAACAGTAAGTTATACAGTCTTCTGATTATTTTGGTTTAAACAATGACACAAGATAACCACACAAACAAAGTAATATGTACATTATACTGTAAAAACATGTACTAAAGTACCAAATGTACTACACGATTTGTATGCTTGTGTCCATTTAAATAGCCTCAAATAACTGTGGACGAACTGTGTCCCTCAGATGAAAATACAAATCAAGTGCCTGGGACATGGTTGATGGGAACTCCAAGCTTGATTCCTCCATTATTATTGTGCACAAATCAAACACGTCCACATCACATGGGACTGAACTGACAAATGTGCAGCTGTCTTTACATGTGGTCAAATCTTCAGTCAGTGGAACAAGACAGTCTTCTGCACCCCAAAGGTGAGGGGCCATGTACATGACATCAGGTATCCCACTGGGCACGTTGGTGTTTTTGGAGGGCCTTATACGGTGAGCATTCCAAACACCCCGGATGTCATTTAATACCTCCTGTTGAAGAAACAAGAACAATTAAGTCATACAGTGGGGCATACAGTGCATTTTTAAACAGTAATTAGAGCCTATAATAAGTGAAATATCAATGCTCTTTATTCTCTGCCTTTGCAGTGGGTAAGAAAAACAAAAGTTTGTGTTGAGCAAATAAAAGTATCTTGACAATTATTATTTCCACAACAGTCTAAAGAATCAATACATAACATACATTGAATAAACAAACTCATAGTGGCTTAAATCTCTTAAGATTACATGAAGGTAATGTAGAGTTGATGGTACAGTTTCTGGTTTTTTTTGCTGTGATCATAATATAGGCTAATTACCTGAATGATTGGCATGAATCAGAACTGTGACAGAGCTTTGTCAATGAAATCTCCAGCGAATAATCCCTCATCCTTCAACTCTGCCAGAAGCGTGATCCATGGTTCTATTCCTTCTTTTCTCATCACTCCCCACCAGCTCTCAATTCTCTGGTTCGCGGTACTTGCTCCTGTGATATAGCTTCTCTCCGCTGCTCTGTCATCCACGTCATTTCTCCGTAAATACCGCTGAAGGTCTCTGACCACCATGTTCTCAGTGCCCATGTCAGTTCGTACGAGCCTGGGGCAGCCCCCACAGCGCTCCACTGCTTCCACAAAGTACGCCCCGATGACTTTCGGGTCGCTGTTAGTGAGGGCCTTCTGAGACGTCTGGTCTGGCTAACTTGGGAACCGATGGGGTCCAGTAGAGAGAGGAGGATCCTGACGTCTTCTTTTCTGATAGAAATACCGTGTTGTTTACACTTTGTAAACATCCACCGGTAACCGTGATTATTCCCAGGGCCTTGCAGTTGGTCAACAATGAAACCTATCCCGGCGTCCAAGTCGTACCTTCGCCGGTAAAGCAACCTGGCTCTCAATATTCTGTTTAAATGTCTCTCGGTAATGACGGTTCCTTGCAATGCCAGGCTTTTCAGAATGTCTTTGTAGCTCATTCCCAGCCTAAAATAAAATTCTATCATACTGTCCCTTTCCATCGTGGAGTTTTAGCCTCTCTGATGCCTCTACCTTAGACATTAGAGAAGGCGCGCTCGATTTGCTTACCCAGTTGTCCAGGAATTATATTAATTTTATTAATAAGTATTTCGTGCGCACGTTAAACTTATTGCGTGGCCACAAAGTAGTATTTCGTACGCACGTTAAACTTATTGCTTGGCCACGAAGTAGTATTTCGTACGCACGTTAAACTTATTGCGTGGCCACGAAGTAGTATTTCGTACGCACAAAATACTACTTCGTGGCCACAATTAAAAATTTTTTTTGACCATGTCATCAGAGGGGCTCCATAGGTTCCTGAGCGTCTGACAGCTGCAAAGAGCTCCTTAGATGGGCCAGCCACCTGTCCAGGGTGAACCCTCCTCCAGCCCCCTGACTCCCACATCAGGTTAGTTAGAAAATTACCCATTTCCAGAGAGAAAGAAGGCGTCAACAGTAACTACATTTGATTTGTTGGTGGACTCAAATGTCAGTAAAATAAACAAGAACTTCATTTGAGATCAGATTAAGCCGTATGCGGCTCCTAAACAAAAATGAGTTTGACAGCCCTGCGCTAAATGGTTCTGTTTTGCCTTCAGACTTCCACTGGTTGGCGGCGGAGCCCCTTTTTCCCTTTGGAGGTTTTCCCACTTGAGGTGCCTTCCTTTGGGCCAGTTTCGGGCGTGAGGGCAGCCGTCCGTGGGGCTTCTGAACCGGGAGGCGTTCAGATCCACTCAGCGTGTGACACTAGGGTGACCAAACATCCTCTTTTGCACTGACATGTCCACTTTTTACATCCTGTCTGGGGCACCCAAAGGGGGATTATAAATTCATGAAAATGTCCGGTTTTGGCTTTTTTTCATGGGACCATAATCGTATGCTTAAATCGACTGGCGCTTTGCGCAGAATACTACGGTGCTTCGTTGCCCAACGTAATTCTCGAGGGACTGCCTTGTGGCAGGGTCAAGCGAGACACACACACACACACAGGGAGCAGAGCAACCAGGGTAGGAGACAAAATACTGAAACAAAAATGCAGCTTTAAAGACAAACTGCAAAAAAATAAATTCCACGTACCGTCCCTGTCACAAGTGGGACGGAAGTGTTTGTTGAGTTTGTACAGTAGTGAGACTGTTTCATTTCTTACATTAAGAGGGTATTAAGAGGTATTTTGTTGAAGCTGAATTTTCTTATACAGAAAAGGTCATACTTAGAGCATTATTTGATTTTATTTATGTATTTTAAAGGAGGGCTACAATTTTGTGCCAGATTGTGTTTTACTACAGAAGTTATTTTTGTACCATTGAGGTATAATAAAGCATGTTCATTAACATCTGAGAAACCTGTCTGAATCCGTTTCTAGGCTGGGAAAAGTGTTCTCCATTTTGGAAATCAAAATATGGTCACCCAATGTGACACACACTCAAAAAAAGGAACATGGTGGGCTGTTACATTAACTAAAGTGTAACATGTGTTATGTAAGCTACAATTTCATGTTTCAGAGGTGAAGATGATTAAATCATGGTCTTTTAAGCTAAATGTGACAAAATGTAGATGAAATTTTCAGCACAGCCAGTTTACAAACGGCGCCTCATAATTCATAATTCAAAGTGAAGCAACTGCGTTTCTGTTGGTAGGAGGGAAATGTAAAGTGACATCGCGCGAGAAGACTATGCCATCGCGACACTTCATGCAAGGGGAATTTGAAAGAAAAAAGTCCTCATCGTTTTTTGGCGCGCACATGGAAAAGGTTAGCAGAAATGCTATAGTCCATTTAAATTTAAACAAAATACTATGCATACATGTTCGCCCACAATTTTCAGCGATATTTGGTCACAATGATAGTTTCTATTCTATTGTTATCTGACTAAATACAGTGTGTATGCGGGGTTGTGAAGTGATGTAGGCCATCCAACTTGGCCTATGAGTTTTTCAGTTTGTGTCATTTACAGGCAGGCCTATCTCCTTAAATTACAAAAACTTGCTTGGATTTATTTTTTAGGTTGCGAGTAAGGCTCGTGCGCGTGACAAACCCCGGTGTTCTGTCAATTCAGCATACGCATAGTCAATACGCATGCGCAAGACGTCAGATTTGCGAACACGTATGCTTGTCTGACATACGTTTGGCACAAATTTAAGAGAATAACGTACAGGAAGTCTACTTGGCTACTTTATTTATGCGTGATATGATAAACAAAAAGTTGTAGATGAAGATAAACACACAAACTGACCAGAAAAGCATAACGAAAGTCAAGTAGGCTTTTTTATTTATGCGTGATGTAACAAACAAAAGGTTTTGGTCGGAGGTAAACAGAATTTAAGCTTTCTGTGTTGGCTATGCACACCCTGACGTAGCAGTTTGCCTGTCTGATTTTCATACAACGGTTAAGTCATCATGTTTATACTGGTGGTAAAACATGATGACTACTCCTGATGTGAAATGTTTTGCATTTATGTTTGGGCTTTTATCATTGAATGCATAGGCCTCCAACAGTGAGCAGCATGAAGACATACATATCCGACAGTGGCAGACCTTCTACATTTTCAGTGTGAGAACAAAATTAAAGTAAGAGACTTGTACACAGAAAAAACAGACACACTTTCAGTGTTTTACCATACCATACCATACCAGCTTTATTTATAAAGCACTTTAAAACAACCACAGTTGATACAAAGTGCTGTACAATCCAAAAACACAAAAAATAAAAGTAGTTCAAAAACAAAGACATACACTTTAAACTAAATCTCACTTTAAACTAGATCTCACTGGTGTTGAAAGCCAAGTAAAATAGATGAGTTTTAAGACGAGCTTTAAAAGTGGACAGAGAAGGGGCCTCTCTGACCTGCAATGGTAAGTCATTCCACAATTTGGGGCCCATAACAGAGAAAGCCCTGTCCCCTCTGAGCTTCCTTTTTGTTCTCGGTACCTCCAAGAGCAGCTGATTTGCTGACCTGAGAGACCGATGGGGTATGTGGGGAAGAAGAAGCTCAGTGAGGTAAGCCGGGGCGAGATTATGCAATGATTTAAAAACAAACATAAGAATTTTAAAATGAATCCTAAAATATACAGGCAGCCAGTGAAGTGAGGCCAGGACAGGGGTCACATGGTCTCTTTTGCGAGTACCTGTCAGCAAACGTGCAGCAGCATTTTGTACTAGCTGCAGACATGAGAGCAGCGCCTGACTGACTCCCAGATAAAGTGCGTTACAGTAGTCCAAACGAGTTGAAATAAAAGCATGGATCACTGTTTCAAAATGCTGCCTGGAAAGAAAAGATTTCACTGACGCCAATCGTCTTAAATGATAAAAGCTGGACTTAACCACGGCTCTAATTTGGCTGTCCATTTTAAAATCACTATCCACCTTGAAACCAAGATCTGTAATAACAGGTTTAAAATATTCCTCCAAAGGTCCCAGGTCAACAGAGGAGGACTCACAAGAGCCACTAGGTCCAAACACCACCACCTCTGTTTTGTTTTCATTAAAGTTTAAAAAGTTCAAGGCCAACCAAGCTTTAATATCTCCTAGGCAAGCCAGGAGATGTTTGATTGACTGTGCATCCTGCTGCTTTATGGGCAAATAAATCTGACAATCATCAGCGTAACAATGAAAAGAAATCCCATGTTTCCTAAGGATAGAACCCAGAGGCAGTATATAAAGAGAGAAAAGCAGAGGGCCAAGAATTGAGCCCTGTGGGACACCATAAGACATTGAGGCAGGAGATGATTCAGAGCCGCCAATATTCACCGAAAAAGTTCTCTCCTCCAGGTAAGACCTGAACCATTTTAGAACAGTGCCATCAATACCAACAATGTGGTGTAATCGCGATATTAAAATGTTGTGGTCCACTGTATCAAAAGCAGCAGTTAGGTCAAGTAACATCAGAACAACATGGTGACCAGAATCACATGCAAGAAGGACATCATTAAAAACTCTAATCAAAGCAGATTCTGTACTATGGAGAGTTTTAAAACCTGACTGAAATACCTCCATGATGCCATTGTCATCTAAAAACTGTGTCAACTGACAATACACAATTTTCTCTAAGACCTTAGAAAGAAAAGGTAGCTTCGAAATAGGCCGATAGTTAGCCAGAACGGTAGGATCAAGGCCAGGTTTTTTAAGCAGTGGCTGCACTACTGCATGTTTAAAACTAGCGGGAACCACACCCGAAGACAGGCTGCTATTTATAATTGCAAGAACAGGCTGCCCTATACAAGGAAAAATATCTTTAAAAAGTCGTGGAGGCACAGGATCCCGGGGGGAACATGATAACTTAATGTGGCGAACCACATCCTCTAAAAGTGAGATAGTCACAGGCTCAAACTGATTGAAAGCAGCCGAGCAGGGGACTGAGATTGAAGGGTCAGCGTCAGGAGCTGTGATACGAGCCCTGGTACTACCAACCTTTTCAATAAAGAAACGCATAAAATCATCACACACCTCAGGAGAAGCTTCCAAGCAATCATTCTGGGAACTATTTAGCACAAAGTCAATGGTGTTAAACAAAACACGTGGATTATGACTGTTTGAAGAAATTATATTTGCCAAATATTCCCTTTTTGCCTCTTTAACTGTGCTCTGGTAGCGACGCCAACAGTCTTTTAAAATCTGAAGAGTAACTTGCAGCTTATCCTTTTTCCACCTGCGTTCAACACGACGACATTCCTTCCTTGCTGCACGAGTTCTGTCATCAAACCAAGGCTCAGGTTTAATCCTGGGCTGCCTGATTTTTAATGGAGCAACCGAGTCCAGGATGGTTTGACAGGAAGAATGAAACCAGGACCAGAGCTCTTCTGTATCAAAGTGGAGGAAGTCAAATGATCCACAGAGCTGAAGAAAAGCAGTAGAAAAATGAGTGGCAGTGGAAGGGTTAATAATGCGACCGCGCCGAACAGCAGTGCGACTTTTTACTGAGGTAGGTGTCAAAGTAACAGTGAATAAAACAGGCCGGTGATCCGAAAACACAGAGTCACAGATTTCCAAGTTTGTCACAGGCAGACCGCAGGAAATGACCAGGTCCAGTGTGTGTCCATGTTCATGTGTAGGGCCGGATACGGCCTGTACCAGGTTAAGAGAGTCCAAAAGGGTTAAAAAGTCCTTTACCAGAGGCTTGTTTGGACAGCACACGTGTATATTGAAGTCCCCAACAATGAGAACATGATCGTAGTTAGTTAAAATCCCAGATAAAAAATCAGAAAAGTCGCTTATAAAATCCTTATCATATTTGGGGGGCCGGTAGACGACAGCACAGAAAACTGGGTCTACGTATCTTATCTCAAAAGACGTAAACTCAAAACTGGGGAATGATGTCTGTAAGAAACACTGCTTACATTTGTAGTCCTGTTTGTAAACAATCGCTGTGCCTCCGCCTCTCCCCGACGCCCGTGGTGAGTTAAAATAACAACAATCCGCTGGTAAAAGCTCAGATAGAGCACTGGACTCACCAACACTCAACCACGTCTCAGTCACACACAGAAAATCCAGGTTTTGGTGACCAAAAAAGTCCCGAAGAATAAAAGTTTTATTCACAAGCGACCTGGCGTTTATCAGGGCAATCCTAACAGGAACTTGATCCTGGGCTCCGACAGCTCGGGAAACCCGGCACAGCGGTCTCAGGTTTTGGTAACCCCGACGACGCATATAGAGCCGAGAAAAGCAGGGGCGGCGGCGTAAAGGAACTTCAACGCCAATAACTGGCACCAAGCAAACACCAACGGGATCCAAGAAACGCCGAGGCACCCGAGAGCCCAGAAACGATCCTTGCGATGATCGAGCAAAAGTAGAACAGTGCGTCATGTAAGACTTCAGTTTCACCAGCCGGCCGCTTCGTCTACCGCGATGACGACGACGTCTCCTCCGTGGAAGCAGCTCAGGAACCCGGAACAAGTGGCTCGGAATCTCCGAAAGAAGCGGGGGCAAAGTTTGTCGGCCCGCAACATCGAATAATTCCATGTCCTGGACCAAAGGTTGGAGGTCTAGTAGTGTGCTACGATCATACACCAGCAGAGACTCAGTTCCGTAGATGACACAGGTCAAAAGCAGTATAAACATCAGCAGACGTAAGAATGACAGACGAGCAGCCACACACACCGGCGCCATCTTTCATCTTTCATCTTTTCATCTTTTTTCAAGAACAATTCATGATCACCAGTTAGCTCCCTCTATTGAGGACAAACGCTTCTTGAAAATAATGGAAAAAGGCTTTCTCCAAGATGATTCAAATAGCTGGGTCGCCCCTCTCCCATTCCGGCACCCTCGTCGCAAGCTAC
>JABUIW010028691.1:0-14614 GCA_013363375.1 Menidia beryllina | reverse complement strand
CAGGTCTGCGTACGAGTAGCCCTCCGTGGACCTGACCGAGTTTTGGGCCTTCTCCGTGGCCCTCCGTCTGTCCGGGTCCCGCTCGCCGTTGGCGTCCGGGTACGGGATCGTTTTCGCCTCGACGTCGTCCCGCTGCTCGTCCTCGCAGCCCAGCTCGTCGGCGCCGTAGCCGAAGTCCGACCCCAGACACTCCACCTGCCCGTTGCAGCGCCACGACGCCGGCAGGCAGCGGCCGTCCCGGCACTCGAAGGACGGCTCCGGACAGTCGCCCGAGTCTGAGCGGGAAACCAGGAGTCTCGATTAGCATTAGCATTAGCATCTCCTAACCCACAGGTCTGTATCCAGCTTTTTTCACTTCCGATCCAATACTGATCCCGACCTATCAGAGCATGTGTTAAAATTGAAAGACATTTATCTACTTACTTAGTGGTCAGACTCATGTTGAACAGGGATTTACTCTGATAACAACTTAATGGTTAGGACACAGACCTGTGGGTCAGGAGATAGGTTTGTCCCGATCCGATATTTGCAAAAAAATACGTATCGGCCGGCACGAGAAAATGCAGATCCAGACTCCAGATCCAGTTTTTTTTCAAGTCCGATCCCACATTAGCATTAGCATCTCTAACCCACAGGTCTGTGTCCTAACCATTAAGTTGTTATCAGAGTAAATCCCTGTTCAACATGAGTCTGACAACTAAGTAGATAAATAACTTTAAACTTTAACCCTTTAAAGCCTGATCCAAGAATAAAACTAAACAGAAAATTCCTTTTTTTTGTTTGAATTCCTTATTTGGCCTTTTAATAAAACATATAAAAATAAAAAAATGAAAAAAAATTTTCAATATTAATAATTTATTACTATGCGATAAGTCAAGATTATTTTTTGTGTAGTCTTCTGCCCCCTGTTATCAGGTGTATCTGATTGTGTACAATAGGATTTTGAGCAAAGTTTTTACCATTAAATTATGCAAAAGGAGTCAGACGCAAAACATTTCAGAAACCGTACGTATCAAATATGATACATTTGGCATTACAGGGTTAATACATATTCTGATCGGGATCGGAAGTATCGGATTGGTATTGGAAAAAAAGCTGGATTGGGACATCCCTAGTCTCAATGACGAAAAAAATCAACTGGATACAAACAAACAAACACACACATTGATAAATAAATAAATAAATAAATAAATAAATAAATAAATAAATAAAAAAAAGTGTGGAGGTGTTGCATCACCTCTGGCGTAGCTCAGCAGGAAGGAAGACACCGGGAACAGATGAGGGAGGAAATGGTGCACCACTGAAATGTTTCCCCCCGGAAACTCCAACGGGGGCGGCAGCTTGGAGCCACACAGGACGACCGGCTCCCCTCCAGCCGAGGACTTTATGGACACCCACTCCTTCTTACACCGCACAGAGAACTGGGAGAAGCTGCGGAAGGGTTTAAGACCACAAACAAGAGGGTCAACAACACAAGTCTTATGTCCTCAAATCTGGACATAATTCTTCTAAAGATACAAACATATTGTTCGGGATTTGTCAAAGTTTTTCCTGATGTGTGAGAATACAGAAAATGGACATTTCCCTGCCTTTTGTTACACATTCTGATCACCTTTGACTACTTCCCCTGTACTCAGGCTGCTCAGATCTGGACACGATTAATCTAAAGAGGGTGCAGAGTCTCAAACACATTTTATGATTATGGGAAACTTTATTTGATCTTTCCTTTCGTTTGGCATTAGCATAATCCCTGTCAATGGTGTTTGGAATGCTAAAAATCCTGATAAAACAACCCTTTTCTTCATTTTCAGATGTAAAAAAAAGGCTTTTGCAAATCCCAAACACGGCTTTAATCAGTCTACAGCCTCTTTGGAGCAATTACGTCCAGATTTGAGAAGTCAAACTGCTGTTGTTTTCATACAGGACCAAAACTTGCATGATAAGTATATAAATCTGTAGCCAGCTGCAAAGTTATCGAACAATGACTAAATACCTTAAATTAAACGGAACATAAAATAGTGGAAGGGAGGAAGGGTTTAAACCCACAAACACGAGGGTCAACAACACAAGTCCGACGATCCAGAGTCAGAAAGTTATAGTTTCAACTTTATTTGAACCGATTAGACAGAGAGATTTGTCCTTCTGATGAATCGATCCACAGAGAGTTTCGAAGATCCCAAAAAATTTAAAGGGGACATATTATGCAAAACCAATTTTTTTATCATTTGATTATGTACATTTGGGACTGTGGAGGGCTAAATGTACGGGTCTGTTTTGGCAGGGTGATTGAACTGCTATTGTGCTTCATCCTTATTTTGACCAAAGCTTGTCACAGACATTACATTAGGACACCAGGGAACTAGGTTAACTTGTTGAAATAGGGTATAATATGTCTCCTTTAAAGACTCATCTAAAAAATTCCAGCACTTGGATGATTTGCTGTAGCTACAACAGTTTGACTCAAATCCCCCACAGGGCAGAAACTGGGATAAAATCCTTCAACTCAAAACTGTGACGGCGGTGCCCTTTAAACCGGTTCCCCTCAGAGTCTGTACCTGAGTGTGATGGGTTCCTCCTCTGAGCCTTTGATGACCCAGCAGTCGTAGGTGGAGCCGAAGCGGTAGGACCAGCTGTGGTAGGCGGAACTCGTGATCTCTCCCACTCGGCTGTCCAGGACCTGAGGCTGATGCCCGCAGTGAGCTGGAAGCAGGAAGGAGGCTCAGCTTAGAAGGCCGTTTTTGTCACCACTAGGGTTGTCAAAAGTATCGATACTCAAAAAAGTATCGATACTAAAACGTTGTATCCGGATACGATACTCATTTTCAAAAGTCTCGATACCACCCCCCCCCCCACACACACACACACACACACACACCCCCGCGAGACGCTGACCTGCCGGCGCTGCACCCCTTCTCTCTCATTTATTTATTTACGTTGTTGATGATCATTAACGTGACGTTAGCCTTGAATTGCTAGCTGCGGCTAATGGCTAATAATAACGCTTCAACATTAATCAAGTACGTCTGGCTGCAGACTGCGGATGGATATCCAACTCCCCCACATCCAAGTCGGCCATTTTGGTCACCAATAGGTGAATAAATTCCAGGCAAGAACTCCTACATTAATTTAAAAATAGTTAAATGAATCTAGCAAACACTGAATTCAACTCTATACATAATATTAGCTTAAAATATTGTATGCTAAATATGTTTGTACAATAAGTCCAAACAACTTTAACCAAAAAATATTTATTTCTCACTATTATGAAGGTTGGAGGGTCAGGGTCAGGGTCATTAATGTGGGCCACCAGTCATGATAACATCAGTAACAGGTCAGTTTGAAATGAAAGACACTAAACTGTCAAAATTCAGTCAAATTTTGGGGTCTTTTTCATCCTTGTGGTATCGAAAATAGTATCGAGTATCGAATATTTTCCTAAGTATCGGTATCGAGTCGAAAATCTTAGTATCGTGACAACCCTAGTCACCACAGAGGTTTACCGGAAAGGTCCGGACACGTTTATCACCACAATACTCGTCGTTCTGAAAAGGGGAGGGGGTCCTTACCGAAGCAGAGCGCCGGCTCAAAGTGGCTGCAAGCTGCAGAAAACAGGACAAATTGTGACTTTTCAGCAGAACTGAGGTCGTAATATAAAGAGTGTGAGGAGTGACTCAGTTTGAGCGGGAACTCACCTGTGAGGGAGAAGACGAGGAGGGCGCACAGTCTGTGGCCGGGCGCCATCGTGGCGGCGTTTTAAAATGACCTAAAAAATGCGAAGACTCGGGAGGTTTAAAAATATACTCTGGGTGTCAGAGAGGCTCCATTTCGGGGAGGTCTGGCTCAGGAAGACTTCATCTGGGAAGGAGAAGAGGTGCGTTAGCTGGGTTAGCTCCAAATGTGGGACAGAACAAACCACGTGAGACCGGTTCAGGATGGTTTAAACCAGGGGTGATCAATACGTCGATCACGATCTACCAGTCGATCTCCAAGGTACTATAGGTAGATCCATGACAAGGTGAGGTGACATTGTCATGAACTGACGCTATACAAATAAAGTTGAGTTGTTTTGAATAAAAACTCACTCGATTGATACACAGGACAACCAGTCAGATGACATCTGATTTTATTCCGTACAATTAGGTCGTTGTGCGTGCTCAAACAACTGCCCTGAGCGCAGCAAAGCTAACAAGCTAACAAGCTAGTCGTTAGTTACATCCTAATTTTTCACTCGTTTTTTTCCTCTTAAACGTAAGATAGATTATGAAAATGAGTGGTGGAACTCGACCAAGTAAGAAGAAAAACACGTATCACTTTCATACGGAATGGGTTGTAAGAATCCTCAATATATTTCTCAATAAATATAATGGGTAGATCCTCTTGACTTGGTCGTTTCAAAAGTAGCTTCCATGCTGAAAAAGTGTGAGCACCCCTGGTTTAAACGGAAGCACACGGCCCTAATTTCACAACAAGTTCTTCTGGTTTTTTTTGCTCTGATCTATCCTCCCTTTCTGCCACCGTCACCACAAATACGGATAGTGTTTCACACAGGGACCCTGGAGCGGGTCAGATCAGAAGATTAGGATTTGGATTCAGTAGCAATCATGCTGGTTTCTTATTTACTTCCTGGTGGAAGTAAATTATAACAGTCAGCTCCTCCGTCGGGCTGAACAGAAGCTGTTGCATTACATGTCTGACTTATCTGACCTCGATGTTGTTTGTCTTTCAGCGAGACTACGGCGTAATTAACACAGTTTACAGGCTTCAGTTTATAGGCTTCAGCCCACAACTCAAACTGATCGACTTTAATGACTGGTCCTAGTTTTTTTAGAGTTTTAAAACCAAATTGATTTGAATGCTTCAGTCGGCTTCTGATTTGTGAATTCAACTTCACTTATGACATAAACTACAACACTTACGCTGCTCAAATCTGGACATAATTCTTCTAAAGATACAAATATATTGTTCGGGATTTGTAAAAGTTTTTCCTGATATGTGGGAATACAGAAAATCGACATTTCCCTGCCTTTTGTTACATATTCTGATCACCTTAGACTACTTCCCCAGTACTCAGATCAGGACACAATTAATCTAAAGAGGGTGCAGAGTCTCAAACACATTTTATGATTAGGGAAACTTCATTTGATCTTTACTTTCGTTTTGCATTAGCATAATCCGTGTCAAGGGTGATCGGAATGCAAAAACCCTGATAAAACAACCCTTTCTTTTATTTTCGGATATAAAAAAAAAGCTTTTGCAAATCCCAAACACGGCTTTAATCAGTCTACAGCCTCTTTGGAGCAATTATAGCCAGATTTGAGAAGTCAAACTGCTGTTGTTTTCATACAGGATCAAAACTCACGAGATAAGTATGAAAATCTGTAGCCAACTGCAAAGTTATTAAACACTGACCAAGTATCATGGATTAAACTGATTATAAAATACAGGAATAAAGGAACAAAGCTAAACAAACAGTAAAGCTGAAACAGACACACACTTTGGGAACTTTCTTTTCAAATGATCATCCCTTACTTAAATTCTTAAATACTAATAAAAACTTTTGAAGTTGCTTATTTTTACTTTACATGTGTTCCATTCTGAATGATTAAAAATAATATACCTAGACTTGTTTTTTCTCCTTTGTATATTTCCAAATTATGGTAGAGACTGTTTTAGCTATTTTTTTATTTCAACAAAATAATTTTTCTATGTCTCCCAAAAGTTGGGAACCTTTAAGGATAATCTCCCAAATGTTTCTTTGTTATTGTGAAGTATGTGAAGTAGGAAAACAATAACACAGCAGTTTAAAAGGGGGTCTCTAAAACAATAGGTTATTTATGTCCTGTTTTCACTACACAAACCGATTTCCTCCCTTAATCTTCTCAACAATGACGGCAGAAACGCTCCCATTTCCGACACGGAACCACCGACTATCAGAGCGCCGGAAAACTCCTTTTGCTCTTTAACGGCGCAGTAAAACAGCTTAATCTCGAGTTTCAGAGGTTTAACACCCAATTGTGAAAGTTTACTGATCAGAGCTAACCCCCGAGATAAGACAGCGACACTGTCTGGGCTCGAGGAAGGCGAACGGGGCAGTTGCCTGCCTCCTTTAAGTCACAAGAGCTTCCACATCGAGCTAACCAGCTAGCCGCTAACTGTTAGCATCCTCTCCCCTTCCGGCTCTTTTTGTCACTTTTTTGGGCCGCGACACGACAAAAAAACACCTCCGAGCGCGACGCCGATTGCTGTTACACACATATGAGTCAAAAGATGTAGGCCAAAAAGGGGAAAAAGTGTTAACAAATCACGAAGAAACGACCGAGGGCGAATACGTTACCATGTCAGTCGGCCTTCCTTGTTGACAAGTTCCGAACTACTTCCGTATTCTGCAGTTTCTGGGGGCGGGGCCTGTGGCGTCATCATTGACAAGCCCCGTTTCCTTCATTCATAAAGAAAACACACCGATTTATGATTCCAATTATACTTTGGTGCTAAATTGGGCTTACTAATAGACCCTGCGATCTTACACTAAATCAAATCAAGTCAAAGTAACTAATCAAACTTGAATTTAACAGATGAAATGTTCATTTTTTTAACACAAGGGGTCAGTGCAGGTTTGCTTAAATATTAAAACAACTTAAATACATACAAATGGTGTCATTAAAGCATTTGTTGGTGTTCTTTTAGGCCCTTGTAGCCTAGCTCTGAGTGTTCAGTAACTGAACACATATTCACATGTTGTATCCCTCTATTCCACTCAGGATAAACTAATAATAATAATATAATTATAGAATTCACTTGGTGAAGGCTCTATCTCAGGATGTCCCTTTGCAGTCGTAAAGCTCATAGGGACAAAGTTCATGACAGCCAATCTACTCTGCTTGTCTTTTCTTTTATTTCACATTAATGCAAACAGCCACACCCTCCATGATGTGATGGAGCCTCCAGTTCAAAGTAAACGGCTTATTTATGTCCACATTTTACTGCATCAAACACAAACTGCTTTCAAATCCAATCTTCCACCACATCTTGTCAACCAGGATAAAAATGACTTACAGTTTTATTTTGTTATGGCATTTTTCAAATTGCTAAACACTCATAAAGATGCTATGGTTTAATTTTTTAATAAGATGTCATCAAAATCAAAGATGAAAAGAAGCTGTCATTCATATTTAAACATCTAAAATGGTTCCAGCCATGATTACTATTACTATCATAGTGTGTTTGTTTTAAAAAAAATGTTGGGATTTTTATCAGGGCTTTTTATATTATTTTTATATATCAATCCTGAGTATTTACACTTTTTTGGAGACATTATTTGTTGCATGTTGTTAACCATTTCTTATACTGGAGTCATTGCATTGTTAACGTATCTTCTACAATACATACTGACTGTTTTGGCATCTGCCTTAAACAGATAATAACCTTTTAATTACAATTGCAACATAATTTTTTGATACTTTTGGGCATTGGCGTGAACATTTCCTTACTTGTGTCCCAAATATGGAACAAAATCAATAATAAACGTTAGTGTTTCACCGACAAATGAAAAAATAACACACCACACTGTATTTTCTCACAGTTCCCTTCATTTGGCCTTTTTTTAAGCATGTATCTATTTTGTGTGGGTTGTTTGACACTTAAACATGCTTTAAATGACGTCTACACTATGTCTAACAGCACTGAATGTAAAACACAATGTGCTTCCTTTGCTTTACAATGAAAATAGAGCAAAAATGTGGACTTGGTGTACAAAGCCCTTCATACAATCTGAGAAATCAGAACTGGAACCTGGTCAGCTCTCAGTAGGAAGAACCTGAGTTTGAGAGCTTCTGTTGAACCTCAAAAGTAAACGACCAGATGGTGATCTTTTCAAAAATTTCCTCGAAACCACAAATCTAATTTGTAGCCCTGTTGTGACGGGCTCTGCCCTCTGTTGGACAGGTAGGAGCCTTTGGGGGGACACCAGTGCCCGTTTCTCTACATACTTACTGAAACATGATTTACAAAGAAGAAAACATACACTGTAAAAAGAAATCCATTGTTTTTACGGAAAAAAAACTGGCAGCTGTGGTTGCCAGGATAATCCTATAGAAAATACTGCAAAAATGTTAACAACATTACGGAACAACTTGTACATTTTACTGGGATTTAATGTACAATAAATTATGACTAAATGTACATTTTTCAGTTATTCAATGTACAATAAGCAGTTTTAGGACGTGAAATGTACAAGTTGTTTTGTAATGTTGTTTACATTTGCACTGTATTTTTAACGAGATTATTCTGGCAACCACAGCTGCCAGTTTTTTTCCGTAAAAACAACAGATTTCTTTCTAAAGATGTTTACATTTGTACTGTATTTTTAACAAAATCATTCTGCAAAAACAACAGGATATGTATCAAATGCAAGAATAAATCCTCACATTTACGCACAGATAGATTGATGTTATATTAAAAACGTGACTCCCTGCCATCCAAAACCTCATTCAATTGAACACATTTTTCCAGTTTACAGTAAAAAAAAATTCTTATTCAGTTAACGCCAGGACGGTAAATTTGGTAAGATGTCCGCGCCCTGCTGTCAGGCATTAAATGACGTGCGCACATCTGGAGGTGGACCTTCGCGCAGAGCTCTCCGTCTGCTCCCCTCGCCTGACCACGTCCACACACGCCACCAGAGTCCACCAGAGAGGATCCGGACCCGGATGACCCAGCTCTAGCACAGTTCCCAGCTCCTCCCGGGGCCGTCCTGTCCCCGTCCATCCATCCCTGACTCCGGAGGAATCGCTTTTTTTCTCAGCCCAGAAGTTGTTCGCCGCGTCTGAAGTTTCCATGTGGAGGCGGGAGAGTCGTTTGCCACGTTTTGAAGCAGAATCGGCGCGTCCGGGCTCGTCCCCTGGTCCTTTCTGGAGGGATTCGCGCACAGAGCGGTTTTCCTGAACGCTTTTTTTCCCGGGGGGGAGACACCAGAATGCTGGCGCGGTTGCTCGGCCTGGCCTGCGCCCTCTGCGGCCTCCGCGTCCCCTCCGTCACGGCCAACGTGCTCCAAGCCGAGGTCAGTCACCCAGAAAAACCCGTAAACACGCGCATTTACGCACACATTTACGCACGCATTTACGCACACATTTACTGAAACCTCTGAGGGAACAAATGCCTTTCTGATCGAGGTTAATCTGTAATATTTTCAAAGTGAAAAGGGGGGATTCCCTTCATGTGTTCTTTTTTTTTAAACTTTTATTCTACAAGTTCGGTCTGTTTTCTTTCCTGTTTTTTTAATATGTTGAAATCTGAGTCTTTACTTCTGTGGTTTTAGAGGGAGGAGGGGGGGATCCAGCCATGCAGGGGCAGTGAAGAGTTCAGAAAACTCAGCTGAGCTGCTTTGTTCTTGGAAAAAGGGGGTGGTGGAACTAAACTAAGGGGGGGGGGGGGGGTTGATGGATTTCATCTGTTTGTGGACAGGGGGACCTCAGTATCAGTGGTTTCCCCGTTTCAGCTCACTTTTGTGTAGCTAAAATAAAGTAAATAACATAAATAACAGAACAGAAACAGTGGGTGCAGATGTTTGAGGTTCAGGGGCCTCATTTCCCCAAAAGTCGCCCCCCCGAACTGGCCAAAAAGCACAAAGAGAAATAAAGTTTTGTGGCACAACAGGATGTAATCAGAGACCAAAGGGAGGTTCAGGCTAATCGGATGTCACATAAAACTGAGACCTTTAACCAGAACGCGCCTCCGGTGAGACGGCCTTTAGTCCCCAACCACACGCCGCGGGGGGGTCAGACGAGGAGTCGGACGGTTCACACGAGGCCGCCGACACACCGACCGGACTCTGGGGGTTCTGGACTAAAGGGGGGCGGCCGGAGTAGCCGCGTCTGTCCCCTCAGCCCCAGAGGAGCCTCAGACAGGGGGCAGGGGCTGGACCCTGTTCTGGACTGGATCCTGGACAAGACCCTGGTCTGGACCCTGGTTTGGTTTGGACTAGGCCCCGGCCTAGACTGGACCCCGGCCTGGACTGGACCCTGGACCCCGGTCTGGACCAAGGCCTGGACCAGACCCTGGCCTGGACTGAACCCCAGCCTGGACTGGACTGGACCCCCGCTAGACACCGGCCAAGACCCTGGCCTGGACCAGACCCCGGCCTAGACCAAGGCCTGGACCAAGGCGCGGAACCCAGCCTGGACCCTGGTGTGGACCAGACCACAGCCTGGACTGGACCCTGGCCTAGACCCTGGTCTGGCCTAAACCCCGGCCTGGATTGGACCCTGTTCTGGACCAGACCCCAGCCTGGACCAAGGCCTGGACCCCGGCCTGGACCCTGGTCTGGACCAGACCCCGGCCTAGACCAGATCCCAGCCTGGACCAAGTCCCTGCCTGGACTAGAGCCCGGCCTGGACCAAGGCCTGAACCACCAGTCTTTACCTGACCCTAGCCCGGACTGGACACCGGCCTGGACCAAGGCCCGGGACCCCAGCCTGGACCCTGGTCTGGGCCAGACCCCGGCCTGGATCGGACCCCAGCCTGGATCAAACCCCAGCCTGGCCTGGACCAAGGCCTGGAGCTTGGCCTGGACTGGACCCCTTGTCTGGACTGGACCCCGGCCTGGACCAAGGCCTGGACCACGGGTTTACTGGACCCCAACCTAGACCCCGGCCTGGACCCTGGTTTGGACCAGACCAGGCCTGGACCAAGGCCTGGACGACCAGACCCTGGCCTGGACCGGACCCTGTTCTGGACCAGACCCCAGCCTGGACCAAGGCCTAGACCCCAGACGGGAGCTGCCTCTGCCGGTTCTCGGGCTGGACGAGTCGCGGCTGTAATTACGGCGTCCGGGTGACGTCACCGTGAGAAACCTGTGATCAAGAGATAGAGGCGTCTGCGGGCGGGCCGAGCTGGAGACAAACAGCAAACAGCAGAACCACGACAGAACGAGTCTGAGTGGCGTAAGCGGGAAGCTTTAAAGCTCCTTTTAAGGGTTCGGAGGCCTGAAACCGACCAGCTTAGACCACAGAAGTGTCGTTAAAGGGGAATTTTGTGGTCTGTAAGAGAACATCCCAGTGTGACTTCACTCTCAGAAGTCACACTGGAAACGACAAAAAGAGAAGAAGATTCTCAGAAAATTCCTCCTCTTTCGCCTGCTTTTATTCACCGTTCTGCATCGAAATAAAACGCTTAGTTAGACCTTGTGAGAGGAGGAAGTGGGCTGCTAGGAAAAACAACAGGCCCCAAAACAGGAACCTTCAGAGGTTTCCAGTTGCCCATCGGCAGACACGTGTTTCCAGATCCAAACGGCGGGTCACAGATCTGGTCAACATCTGGGTTCAATTCCTTTCATCTTAAGTCAAATCAGCATCAAAGAAAAGTGCGGTTTGACAAAGCTGACGCTTTAGAAATGTTCGAATAATCAGATGGAAAACCGAGGGGCTTCAGAAGCGGGACGTTTTTTGCTGTAATTCTAGGAAAATAATCCCATTTGGTGTCTGGAGAAGACATCAAAGAACGCAGAGCTACAAGATCTGGGCGATTTTTTTCCAAGATTTTGATCAGAATTTGAGTTCCTGCTGTTGTTTTCAGGTGCTCGGCTGCTGGGATTTGACTATGGTTGAATTCCAGATGTACAGAAACAACATCTGCTTCATGAACTTATGTTTCCAAGATGCCACATATTGATTGAAAAGGAGATTATTATCACACCTTTAAAAGCCTTCGAAGTGGAATAATAAGACTTTGAATCCTAGTTGCTAAAACTAACATGCTCAAAGCTAAATTCCAATATTTCATCTTAGAAAAAGGTGAAAAACAACATGTGGATTTGTTCCATTTGTTTGTTTGTTTATTATAACTCAGAAATACACATTTCCTTGTGTAACTCTATTGCATTAAATCTCTCTTGAAATTGACTCTAAAAACCTCTTTTTCCGTCTAAATGTGCAACAGTTTGGATCCTCTTTGTGATAGCCGTAGTGGTATTTGTGTTTCCATCAGGATGTTCCATGCACATCGTTATGGAAGATCACTGTTTTTCTGTGGTTATCTTGATGGATTAGATTGGTTTGTTAAAAGTGTTGCTCCCAGTGTGTGGAAACTGTAGCTTCTGCTCTCTTTAGGACAGCCATAACAAACTGATACCTGGACTTACATCTCGAATTAAGATGGTGGTTTGTAAACTAGGCCATACATGACTGTTCCTTACGCCATGATGTGTCATCACTGGTGTCTAGACTGATGTCTTTTAGAAGATAATTAGGTTTTTTTCAGTGGTTGTGTATGCAGCTGTTGTTTTTTTTGTTTAAAAACTTATATAAACTTAGATAAATTACTCACTTTTTAAGACAATAGTGTCAGAAATAAAGTACAAACCATAACTAAGCTGCCAAAGACGATTTTGCATTTTAAAAACACATAATCTGTCACCTTTAACATGATGAGTTTTAGTGAAAGTTAGATAAAACTTACTATGAATTATCACTAAACACATCAATGTTGCTACACATTAATTTTGTACCAATAATTGTTTTTTGTTCAGAGAATTATTCTCTTAATTTTGCAACTCAGTTATATTTCCAGATTATACTTTTTGATTATAGCTTTCAAAAAGTGCATCTGAAATATTTTCAAGGACAGACACAAAGAGGGAACCGAAGGGAAGATTTAGGGAGAAAGTGGACAGACAGGAGCATCAGAGGTTAATCTAAAGCCCAGATTTACATCGCAGAGCGAGAGGTAAACGCATTAGAAGAGAGAGTGGGCAGAGACAGAGGGGTTTGAAGTATGGCTGTATTTAAAATCTGAGGGCCTGAGTCAGTTGTTCCTCTTGCTCTGTGCCAACGGAAAAAAAGGAGAATTTTGCACTGAGTGGCCGAATCTCACATTTGCCTTCATTTCTTGGCGTCTCTGACCTAGTTTCTACTTCTCTTTTTTGTCCTGGTGAGATATATCGAGCGAATGCATCACTCAAAGAAATATTTTGCATATTTTGAAACTTTCTGAAACTTCCAAAGGGGGGAGGGTGCACAGTTAATGGTCCAATCAAGCTTTTAACTTCCTTTTTGTTAGTGGGAGTTGTGAAAAAAGGGGAGTAAAGTCTTCCAAGTGTCAAGTTTTTAAAGATATTTGTCATCTTAATGTCATCATACTCTCATCTCTTATTCTTGTCCAGAGACACCCACACAATGCTTCTAAGTTTTCCATTACACTGAAATGTCTTCATCTTTTTGTTTTCTACCGCAAGAGCAATGAGTGGATGAGGACTTCTTTTTTTCTGTTCTTCATTTTGTTTATAACCCTTTAAGGGACTTGTGGTTAGGTACTTTTTATTGTGCGTCTAGAGAGCAACTCAGTCTCACAAGAATGTGAGTAATTGTGTCTGACAAAAGCAGGCCCCCACATGTCCCATGATGGGCAATAACCCATCAGGACATAGCATAAATATCGTATGGTTTAAGCTCGTGGTTTCTTCAGGAGGGGGGCGCAGTATTAACTGTGCAGGGGTGTAAATTAATGCCCCGCCGGAGGCTCTTTGTTGATCAGGGAGCCTGTGTAAAATTCAAGGTCTGACGTCCCTGTTAGCACAGTTTTTTACTTAAATGTTATGTGTTCCCACAGTGCATTGGACTGCCAGGTTGAATAACAAGTAACAAGGTTTAATATCAAACATTATGAAGTCAATGAAGAGAGCTCACTTTTTGTTTGTGCAACCACAAGTTGGTTCAAAACCAGGTTTTGGTGTCATGCTGCCTCAGTCTTAAGAGGTACATAGCAGGGATCTAGGAGTTAGCATTAGCTAACGTTATCACATCTGTAACAAATCAAACACAAGACTCTGTAGAGTCTTATTCTTCTAAATGAGCCTGACACGAGAGGAAAAATTATGGAAAAAATACAATTGACAGAGTAAAAAGAGCCAATATGCATTATTTTTTAAATAAATAGGAGATCAGCTAAGCTAGCAAGTTAGCAAGCTAGCTTGCTAGTTAGCTCGCTTTCTAGATAGATAGATATTCATGCTCATGCTAGCCAATAGTTTCATATGAATTATAATGGGGAGATTATTTATTAAACTATTAATTGGTCATTGATTTGGTTTCCATTAGTTGTCAGTGGTGAAAATGATTGACGGTTTGTAATAATCTACAAAAAGCAGAGCACCATTGTCATATTTAAGGGTAAAAAACCATGTACACTTAAATATATTCATACATCTTTTCACTGAAAAATGTGTGGATACAGTTCAATTTTCCATCTATAAACTTTAAAGTAAGGTCAATGTTGGGCCAAAAATTCAATGTATTGCACAGCCCCATTAAAGCACCATCTTTTACCAACTTTACATCAAATCGGCCGTGTTTTACTGCATGCGTAGTGTGTGTAGTATACACCCAGACCACATTAAGACCCAGGTTGTGTTTCCCAGACCAGCGTTCAGTCCTTTGACCACACATGGCTGTATCACAAACTGCTCGGCCAACAATACCAGCCATGTACGACTCTCAATAAATGGCAGCTTTGATGGAGGCTGCAGGGAGGAGGGGAACGCGCTGGGATGCATGGCGTGCCAACCGGAGGTGGTGGTGGTGGTGTGTGGAGTAGTTTGGGACTAGTGAAGAGAGTGGGGGGGGGG
>JABUIW010028687.1:0-14092 GCA_013363375.1 Menidia beryllina | reverse complement strand
TTATAAAAACTGAAGCAGTAGACTTTGTAAATATTAACATTTGAATCATTCTCAAAACTTTTGGCCATGACTGTACAAAGTAAAACAGCTGCTGGTCTCAGTGAAAGGCTTTAGGGTCCACCTGCATCTAAGGAAGACATTAAGGTGGAGAAGCTGTTCGACACATTTGGACGCATGCAGGTCTTAGGGTGCATAACTGTTTCAAAAAAGGAAATAATTTATTTAAAAAAAAGTTGGAATACAAATGACATGCTCTCCAAAGTGAACTGCTTTTACTCATTGAGTGTCATAAGTACTAATGAAAAAAGGTGTCTTACTTATACATGTCCGGCCCTTGTGATTGATTTTACATTGATGAACCAATAACATGTAACGCATACATGTAACAATACTGTTTTATCTGATAATAAAATATTGAACTATCAATTTAAGGCTTGCGCTGATGTTTACATGCCGGGTGGGAACCGAAGTGCTGAAAATGTTTGGTTCCGCGTGACCACCATGACATGCTGTCCCTTTCCTCTAAAAAAGTGTATTTATTATCAATAATATCAAATTTAGATGGTTTTCAACTCCTTTTATATCGCTTTGGTGCAGTCTAATTTATCAAAGGTTGTCAGTAATGCTTCTGTACAAATTAAGAATACAGTATGATATTGAACTATCAATTTAAGGCTTGTTTTATTTACATGTCTGTCAAACTGTGCTAGGTTTTGCATTTTTCATACATCAACTAAAGAAATTGGAGGAAATTCTATGTCTTTGTGAGTTTGCCGGTAAGAATCCAATCCAATGTTTTGCTGAGTCGTCTGTTCTGTATAGACCCAAAACTGGGTCATCCCTTGAGTTAAGGGCCTTTTTTTTTCTGTCCAAATCATTCATAGGTCAAAGTTAAGAGGCTTAATGAACGAAAAAGTCAAAATGAGTACTGCCCCTCAAGGTAACTTTAAATGTAAATGGTTTGGCTGCTTGAAAGAAAAATCATGAAGAAATTATTTCAGGTGTCCGATGTGTGCAAACAGTCCCTCAGTCTCAGGTATTACTGTGGAGCAATTCTAAACAACGCCAGCAGCATTGACAAGTTTTAGCTTTTTGTTTTCTCCCCTTTATGGATGAACTGAAACTGCATGTTTAAAGACACACCAGAGTAATTGTACATTATGTGGGCTTTATTATGAAACCTGGGACACGTTCCAGACAACCATTCTACATTTGTACAGACCCATTGAGCAGATTTCTGTTGCGATCACAAAAAAAAAGGGGGGGAGACTGTGCACAGAGCAGGTTTCCTGCCCGAGCTCACCGAAAAACTGTTTCAATACAAAACCGGGGCGTATTTGGTGACGTGCAACTCTCGGAGAGCCGCAGCTGTGCGCTGGGTGTGAAGCCGCTCGCTCGTTTTTACAAAAGCCATCGTTCAGACAGCTGCACATCACTAGACATGCTCCCAAAAAAACAAACAAACCCAAAGCTGTGTACAATCGTATAATTTAAAATCCCCAACCTTGACAAAATGATTATAGTAAAGAAGCAACTAAGCACACAGCAGTCGTATGCGAGACCCCCCCCCCCCCAGAATGTAACATGTACTTCAGTGTTCCTCTACACTTCTCTGTGGAGCGGCGCCCCACATCTTCGGATTAAAATAAAACCCTTCCTCAGCTCCTCCAGATGTTGGACAGAGCTTTTTAAATTGAGTTTGAAGAGCAAAATTAGAGAGAAATTTTTCAGGGATGATTTCCATTTTATTCGACCACCGGTTAAATAGAACGCAGTGCACCATCTCCCCGGACAGACGGGAAGGCCGCCACCCCAGCGGTCCGAACCGCCATCGCCCGTCGGACAGAGACAGAAGCCGATCAGTTTCCCTTAAAACACCAGCTGCAATATGAACAAGTCACACGTTCAGACGCTTCAGGAGTGCAATTTGTTTAGGTTTTTTTTGTTGTTGTTGAGAGTACTGACACAATGGGCAGTGGCTTTGACACATGGACACAACCCTCCGCCTCTCAGAACATGAGCTGCACGTTTTAATTGGAAAACGGTTCCGTTTTAAACATTAAGGAGAGCAACGCTGCTTTGTGGCCACTCCCCTGCTGCTCTTCACACGTGTGCATTTTCAAGTCTTTCTCATGTGACTACAATTACCGAAAATTAAGAGCCTCGCAGTCATTTGCACGGGCAAGTAACTGGTACTTAACTAGAATTATCAAACAAATTTGGACGATAAAAATCTGTAAAACAACAAAACAAACAGAGAACTAAAGACTGACATCAATAGCAGAATCTTTTGGCTGTCCGTTCCAAACATACATTTATAAAGAGGGAACCAAACAGGTAAGGGGAGAACGAAACATCTGAGATCCAATCGTGTGTAGGCTTTACTCGAAACTCCCAGTCTCACTTCCAGAGTGTAAAGAACTGTCTCGGTGGTGGAGAAAACAGTGGAGGACACCCAGGGATCAGTAGCTCGCTCTACACCACTCGTCGCACTTCGAAAAATCTCTTCAGGTAGTAAATTTGTCCGAGCGTCATGGCCACCAGAACCAGGGCCTCAAAGAAGGACCACAGGACCACTCTGCTGTTTGTGTTGTCGTTGACTGGAGGAGGAAGCAGAGAGACAGTTAGAGGGGGGTGGGGGGGGGCACGGCGGGCGTCGCTCACACACCGACCGGCCGGCTCTTACTGGCTCGGTGTATCCGCTCGCGGACCTCCATGTACTCCTGCTCGTGCTTCACCGCCGTCATGGCAACCGCCAGCTCGTTGATCATCTCCTCCAGCTTGTTTTGATGGGCTGAAACGGGCAGAGGGGAACTCTTTACTGACGAGCCGGGGCACGGCGAAGGTGCACAAACATGCCTTTTCACACATGTGACCAATAGCGTGTCAACGTCTCACTGTGCCAACAGTCAAACCATTCGCTCGTCTACCAAACCGGCAAACATTAGTAATTATCATCGTTTCACTAAGGAAGCAACTCTGGTTAGGGAAAACTAACACGGTGCATCACAAACTCAAGTGTTGGCAGTTTTATCACAGCCTGCCCTGTTTCCTACCATCCCAGCTGTCGCCACCTAAAAGCAGGGACAAAGTACCCAAAACAAAGTCAAAAGGGGGGAAAATGACCACAGGACATTAAACACCAGGAACAGCGAAACAAAACCCATTAGAGAAAGTTCAAAGTGTTCTCAGACAGCCTCTCTGTGTACCTTCCGTCTCCATGTCTTGGCCTTTGGGTGCCTCTCCGATATCGATGGTGAACATGACAATCTTGGGTGTCATGGTCGACATCTTGTTGCTGAAGCAGAACTTGTAGGTTCCATCCATGTGAGCAGCCACCGAATACTTCCCACTGGACTCCCGGTCCCCTTTGTAAATCTGCTTTCCATCAGGCCCTGTTATCTGAGGAGGGAAACAAAACTGACTAAAGGACACGTCTGCTCCCAGTTTAATTCAAAACATTGCTGCACTCGCACTGATTAAAGCCAATCTGACAGTGGGTCAAAACAACCCGTTAACGTCAGAGATTAAGGTGAAGGTACAGAGATTTTCTCCAAGTAGCCTGTCAAATCTTCTTTGCAACAAACTTCTAGAAAAACTTTTGAGTTTGAAATTATTTTAAAGCACTGATGTTTGTAGATTGACACCCAGAAAAATGGTGGTCTGGTGGATGTTTTCAGCAACCATATTCTTACTGAAAAGCTGCTCATTTCTTATATTTGACAAGGTCCATCTCTTGGAATAAACACAATGAATATGGTTAAAAAACAAAATAAAACATCCCGGCTCTGCAAAGGATGTCTTTTGTTTTCAAAAGAAAATCCAGTCTTGTTGGAGTTACATTATATTTTTCAGTTACTAGTGTTTTTGTGTCCCATATGTTTGCTTATCAGTTCAAAGTTTATTTACTTGAAAATTTGATTTTGTTAAATAAACGCAGTTCTGGTTAAGGGCTTAGTGCCTTAAAGGCAAATACAAACAGAAAAACCGATTCATTTTGGATTATTTGAATGAAAACTGCTGACTTTAGGATGATGATTAAAACGTCAACATATGGCAGCAACAGAGAGGCTCAAATACACTTCATTTGTGTATTTAATCATTAAATATATACTTGGAAAGTTGACAAAAAAAACTTAAGATTCCATAGATTTACAATGGGCTGATTGTTAAAAGATATTAGACAGTCTAAAATACTTGCTGTTTAGCCTGACACAATGCTAACGCTGCACTTCCTGCATCAGCGCTTACACTCCAAACATCAGCATTAAACATCTTGAACCAACAAAACAATATCCACCAACAGTGATAATTTAAAACAATTGCGAGGATTTGAGCCCATAAGCAAGTTAAATACCGTAAATAGTTGCTAACTAGCATAAGGTGACGTTACGCCGACAGTTGCTAAAACCTAGCATTAGCACAGGCCTTTAGCCCCTTCACATCAGTTTGTGGTAAAATGTCAAGCTTCCTGTCTCAAACAGCGTGTGCTGCTGTCTGGGTAAACACACTTTACCTCAACGTCGATGTCCAGGAAGCCACCTTCCGCCACCTCAAACATGAGGCCCATCTTAGTGCCGGAGTTGACCCGCTCGTAAAAGCACTCTTCGGCATGGGCGTCTATGCTAACGAAGTAGCCGGACGCAGTGGCAGTCAGGACGGCCAGTAAAACGACCAGCTCCGACGATGTAAACATGTTTCAAGCGATGAGAGGGGGCGTAAAACTTTAGACTGTCCTCTCCTCAGAATAACAAGCAGGATGTCGGCGTGTATTAGAGAACCGCTGCTGAAGAGGAGCCGCACCAGCCTCCGCTGCTCTGTGTTGCTGTATGACTGCCACGTACAGGCTTATTTGACGGCAGCCTCCGAGGGCCAAAGTTAGTGAAAGCAAAGCTGTCTCACCTCAAATCGCTGCAATAAACAAGAGAAAAAGGTACAAATAACCAAAGTTAAGTCATTACATTAAAATATATACTTAATTGAATGCAATCTATTTCTATATTTTTTAGTACATAGTAAATAATAAACTGATTGATTTTTCACTTAGTGAGCCAATGACATGATATCAGTTAAGATAGTTAGGCTGACATACTCAGATTTTGCAAATGTTTTCTTATAAATGAACACATTCCCGATTTGTGTATATTTCCACTTTTAAACTTTAATTCCAAAAACACTTTCTGCCTATACAATTAGCTCATGTCCTTGATTAGTTGCAGTGCATTCAAAATGTCTGGTCATTATGTTTGAAAAAAATATCCTTGTTTTGTCGTTTTGGTCAGATTAAAATTAAACGAAAGCATACCATGGAAAGCTCCCACCAGAAAAGAGAAATTAAATCAAATTATCTTCAATCAATTAATCAATTAATTAAAACTCAATTAACCGGTCCTTTAGCAAAGAAGACAGCCACTTCACTTTAACTTACAAAAAAATACGTGAAAGGAAAATGTTGTAATAAGAACAGAATACAGGACTGTTATTAAGTTTAGTTAAGTTTGAATTCTCTTAAATAGTTGTTTTTCTGAAACTATCTTGAGGGTTTGCGCGCCGCTTTCCGCTTCTGTGTCTACACTGAGCATGCGCAGGCAGAGGGCGATTGGACTCTAATTTATATGACGCTTTTTGCCGTTTGGGCTGAGCTTGGGCGGGGACTGTTCAGAGGCTTCTTGAACTTAAGGGTGGCCGACAGTTGCACCAAAAGGCGGCCGCTCGCGGTGATTAAATCCACCCCCGCCTTGTTTTTGTCGCATGCTTGGTGACGTCCAATAGTCGACTGGCTGTGAAGTCTCCGGGGCCGAGGCCTAGAGACTTTTTTGTTTTTTTTACAGCGGACGTTACTGAAAATTTCCGCGGATGCCTAACTAGTTTTCAATGCCCGTTTAGACCGGGTATTAACCGATGAAGCACTTTATTGGCTGATCGAAGTGGAGACGGTTGGAAACGGTTGCCAGAGAGTTGAGGCTACTGCTAACTGCCAGCGAGGAAGTGAAGAACGAAAAAAAATGACATCTCGGAGGTAAGGGACTGTCTGGAAAACAATGTCTGGTGACAATGCTAGCCGAGCGAGCTAAGTTTAGCTGAACTCAGCTGTTTGGACCTCGGTATGTCCGTAAACAAGCTCTGAGTGCACCGACGTTTCTGGAAGCAAACGGCAGAGAAACGGCTAGCTAAGGAGCTCCTCACTTAGCTTTTCACCGGTATTTACAACCCACCACGAACATGTCCAGTACCTTAACGATACAGTCAAAGCTTTTGGTTGGGTTTAACTAACTGTCTGAAACGGCCTGTAACTTAAAAAGTGGGCAAAATTCGTGTTGAGTTTCTGAAAATGCGACTAGCCCTATTTATTTGGACACATCACTCGCACTGATGGTGTTTGGTCTGGCCTGACAGCAAAAAGCAAAAGGCTTGAACTTCGAAATGACAAATGAACGGAAACGCCATAGGTTTGGTTAAAAGCCACTGAAGCACCATTTATGTATGTGTAATATGAAAAGTCAAAGGCCATGGATTAAAAAGAAGATGATGTGCAGATGATCTGATATAAAGCTGGAGATAAGGACAGTCTGGCTTTCTTTGGGAACTTTTCTGAAAGGGAAAAATCTGTCCTTAGTAGATATGTTATTCTGATATTGGATGTTAATTAGAGCTCATCATTGTTCCTGGGCTTTGTTGCTTTCGCCGGTTGTGTTGCATCTGCTCTGAAACCTTAAAACTTTAAGTCCTCCCAGCAGATTTCAGAATTTTTTAGACAAGATAATGTTCCTGTCTGCAGCTGTCAGTGTTGTAATAAAAATGTTGTAACAGTTTAACGCGTCCTCCCTCAGGTGGTTTCACCCCAACATCACAGGTGTGGAGGCCGAAAACCTCCTGCTGACTCGAGGAGTGGATGGGAGCTTCTTAGCCAGACCCAGTAAAAGTAATCCAGGAGACTTTACCCTCTCAGTACGGTGAGTGGTGACGTTTTACGTGATATGATATTACAACGGGAACCGGTGGGGGTGACTAATCTGCACAGCCAATGAATTAGTCCACCTTTTTGCTCTACGTTTGACAGCGTAGTGGGGAGACAAAACACGGTGAGATGAAAATTAAAATGTCTGTTTGGCTATGACAGAAGTGTTTAAGCCACAGTACAAATAAAACCACGGCTTGTCTTCATCAGCTCTTAAAATGAGGTAAACGAAACCTCGGATAAAAACCAACACATGACCCTGTGGAGGAGTTTTGTCCCTCTGCTCTCTCTGTGGTTTTTCAGCTCGTTGAGGTTTGCAGCTTTGGTTTGTGCACAGCTCTCGGAAGCTGTGGATCTTTGTTCAGCTGATGAGCCGGTTCCACCTTTAGCTGAGGGACAGACTGATTCTGAACACTTTGGTATCCAGAGGGGTTCGTGGTGGGCTTTAAGGTCCTGATGCTGCAGAAGCAGCCCATATCATCATCCCTCCCCCACCGTGCCGACAGCTGCTCTGAGCGGTCTGTGTTTGGTTTCTGTGCATTCTGTGCAAACATCTCCACTTTGCTCTGCTCTTTGTTCAGAAAACTGAACCCTGCTGTTCTTTTTCCAGAGAAAAGACTTTCTCCTGCAGCCCAATCAAACAAGCCACACTATCTCTGAGTGTGCAGTCATGACATTTAACCTTTAACTAATTTAGCGGTGTAGAATCTGAGATTTAGCGCTTAAGTGTTAGTGATTGTTTTCCCTCTGTGAATCATTTTTTGCTTTATCCACTGATAAAGGTCGCTGGCAATCCGCAGAACAGTAACCCGTCTCTGTGGCTTTTAAATAGTGTTCTTAATGGTTGAATCAAACTCCACTGTCATGGGTTTGTTCTCCGGGAGCAGCAGGCAGGTGTGTAGGTAAACAAAGCCCTCTGTTAGCCGGTGATGGTGGAGCTGCTTATGAGCAGATGGTTCACTCAGGAGCCGGTCGGGAGAGAAGCCCAGCTAAAAGGAGAGCAAATATTAGACTTGCATTTATAAGCTCGACACGGACTGGTCTGAGTTCCTGTGTGCCCGACGAAGAAATGTTTCGAGCGCAAACATGTCACACTACGTATCCCCAAAGGGAGTGTTTTCACACCAGTAAATATCGTCTTCACGTCTATTTCTGCTCAATCTCCACGCTGCTGAATAACACAGAGAAGCAAAAACAACATAAACCAAATGAGCGCCGACGTTTAACTATTTAAAAAATACTTTGTGGTTTTATCTCTGGGCCCACGAGGTCATAAATGTTTCAGAGGAAGTATCATTAAGTCAGTTCAGCTGATTGTAGCGAGGCCTATTTTTGGGGCAGTCGGGTACTTTGAGTGGACGGCCTCTCATCTGAAACAGGATTTACTTCCTATGGAAAAAACCAGAGATGTCACGCTCGTCTTGTGAACATTTCCAGAGGGAAACTCGTCTCTTCTGGTTCAGACCAGCTCGCCTGTCTCTCACTGCCAGATGTAACCAGAAGTCATTGACGGTTTGGTGCTGCCGAGCCTCACATTTCCCACAAGTTCTCCTTTTTCTGTTCAGAGCGCTCGTCTCCGAAAATGACTCAACGCTCTGCCTTGACTCATACGAAGAAACCCCGCTGTCTTTGAGAGCTGCTTTTGTCGGAGTTTAGTGCCGGCGCATCTTTTCTGTCACCGTGCACATTTAGTTCGGAGCTTACACTCCAAAAAAAACAAACCCCGGAACCTCCATAAGTCCAAAACTACAGGACGAGAAACTCAAAGACTTCCCCGACCGACCTGCACAAACACCAGGAGGTCCAGCGGGTCCGGTACCGTCCTTTAAACGGGCCTTCAAAGGATTTCATGGCAGTGATGGAGAGTTTCTCTGGGACCTGGATGACGGTGGGGCAGTCAAAGGGGGGGGGGGGGGGGGGTTGTTTCTGGTTGTTTCACGTCCTCTGAGAGGGGTCAGAGTTCCAGGGATGAAAGACCCCCAATATATCTTTGTCTTTACAAGGGGTTCCATAACGCTGCCCTGAAGGCTCTAACTCCAATTCCAGATGCAGGGAATGTGTGTGTGTGTGTCATCTCTAACAATCACACAGTCCCCCACCCCCCCCCTTGAGCTGCACTGCTGTGAAGCTCATCTGAAATCCCTCCTGCTGCTCTCTCATGCCTGCTGAGCTGCTTTCTCTGATGACTTCAGGTTGGCATGCCACTCAGAAATGTGAAAAACTCTTTTAACTCCCTGGAAGATCTCGTCTGGAGGAATGCAGATTAGAGCAATGTCAAAGAAACAGCTGAACCGAGGAGAAAGGGAGTCTCGTTCTTCTTGATTCCGATGTGAATGGTTTATTATGTGAGCTGTTCAGACACGACTGGGACTAGTTTATGCGGGCGCCACATGTTTGCCAGTTTAAATGTGACCGGGCGTGACAGGGAAGACAGGCCCGGTGTTCGGTGGCGTTCTCGTTGGCGTCCTCTGGGGCGTCCCGTTGTCCGTCCGGCCGCTCCGTTCTGTGTCTGACCGGGACGCCGTTTGCCTGCAGGCGGAATGGCGCCGTCACCCACATCAAGATCCAGAACACGGGGGACTACTACGACCTGTACGGCGGGGAGAAGTTCGCCACGCTGGCGGAGCTGGTGCAGTATTACATGGAGCACCACGGGCAGCTGAAGGAGAAGAACGGAGACGTCATCGAGCTCAAGTACCCACTCAACTGCGCAGACCCCACGTCGGAGAGGTGAGAGCTCAGACTCCTCTGTCACATCTCAGCCTCTGTCGCTTCAGTCATTATGAGCTTTGTTTTTCCCTTAAAAGGAACCATTGTGGTCCCGTCCTCCATTCTTTATTGAGCATGAGCTATGTTTTTGTTTTATCTCTTCATCAAAATTTTATCCAGGATCTGAAGACTCAAAACAAGCCGGCACAGGCCGTCTCTTCTTAGCTGCAACTAATGTTTTTGGTCGCAATTTTTCAGGAAACTTCTATGAAAGGCGTCTTTTAGAGTTTTTGGAAGCAAAAACGTATTTTTGATCTGAGTTGTTTAACAATAGATCATAGAGCTGACCTGAGTCAGCATTAATGGCGCCTAGCTGTCCTAATCTGAGTCAAGTTTTCGGTTTTATTTTGGGGCTTTTACAAAGTGTTGGACTCGAGCCGGATGGGCCCCGAGTCCCTCTGCTTCTGATGTGTCTGCGGTCTTTGTTTTTCAGGTGGTTCCACGGACACTTGTCGGGCCGAGAGGCCGAGAAGCTGCTGACGGAGAAAGGCAAGAACGGCAGCTTCCTGGTGAGGGAGAGCCAGAGCCACCCGGGGGACTTTGTCCTTTCGGTTCGCACCGGCGACGACAAGACGGACAGCAGCGACAGCAAACCCAAAGTCACTCACGTCATGATCCGCTGCCAGGTGAACACGCCGCCCAGCGCCTTCCCCCGAACCGGCCCTGTCCTCAGCTCCTGCATATCCAGTTTACAGAACCGAGTGAAGGAGTTTATCTCAGGCGAACGATCCGAGATAAAATCAGATTGCTTTTTTTGGTGCCTTTTTATTTGTGCAATCCCCTTTTACGACCTGGAGCGCAGACGGGACGGAAACTGAAAGCCTGCACACGCTGGGCCCACAGTCAGCCGAGTCCTAGAGTGGTGTAGAACCTTCTGCTCAGGTCAGAGGGCGGCGTCTTAGCTGAAGCGGCGCCATAAGAAATCTAAATTTAATAGATAGTTTTGAATGATTTCACTTCAAATAAGGACTTTTAATTATGGTTAAATAAATAGTTAGTTCAGTAAGTTCCAGCTGCACGAACAAGCAGCTGTCGTTATTAGTGTGTTATATAGGTGTTATACACTATGTAGCTCCTACTTAAGCACCGACACACCACGTTTGTCAGAGCTAATTTTGGACCATTCAAATAAGTCACGTAAATTAAAGAGAATATTTAATCTTAGTGGTTTGTGGACCTGAAATTCTGTGTTCAGACGTCTGCGGTCTGAACTGAGAGATAATGGACGTGTTTCTTCTTCCCAGCATGACCTGAAGTACGACGTGGGAGGAGGGGAGAAGTTCGACTCCCTTACAGACTTGGTCGAGCATTACAAGAAGAACCCCATGGTGGAAACCCTGGGCACCGTGCTTCAGCTCAAACAGGTTGGTCCCTCTTGGGTTTTGTCCGGGTTGTACAAAGCCGTCCTGAGAGTGTGTCCATCTGTAAGCTCACGTGACCTCTGACCTCTGCGCAGCCCCTCAACACTACCCGCATCAACGCCGCCGAGATTGAGAGTCGAGTCCGGGAGCTGAGCAAACTCGCAGAGGCCACAGACAAGGTCAAACAAGGTTTCTGGGAGGAGTTTGAGGTGAGGAAGAACCACCAAAAAGAACTCATTTAAACATCACAATCTTAAAAAACAACCTCAGAATATTGACTCATCACAGGATGGTCAATCATTGCTTTTGCAGCTTGGATTCGAAAAAGCAGCAGAATGGGGAAACATGTTTAAAGTTGGAATAATTTGACGTAAAAGCCAAAGCTTAGACTCTCAGAGTAAGAAAGATGTAAAGTCTCATATGGCTCTAAACGTGGCCCCTGTCTCCGTCTCAGACCTTACAGCAACAGGAGTGCAAGCTGCTGTACAGTCGCAAAGAGGGCCAGAGACCCGAGAACAAGAACAAGAACCGCTACAAGAACATCCTGCCCTGTGAGACACACACACACACACACACACCGCTCTTTGTTTGTAAAAGCCTGAGGGCGGCCTGAGGGCTGACCCCTGCTCTGTGTGGGCCTCTGCTTCCAGTCGACCACACGCGGGTGGTGCTGAACGACGGCGACTCCAACGAGCCGGGCTCCGACTACATCAACGCCAATATCATCATGGTAGTATCTGCCGCGATGGTAAACTCGCCTCATCCTCAGGACACACACACACAAACACTCGCACACACCATTTGTCGCTGTGCCCCGGGTCCCTGGCTGACCGGCCGTTTCCCGGTGGCCCCGTGTGGCCCGTCGGCTGACCGGCTTCTCTCGCTTTTCTCGCTTTTTGATGCGCAGCCGGAGCTGGACTTGAAGTGCAACAGCGCCAAGCTGAAGAAGAGATACATCGCCACTCAGGGCTGCCTGCAGAACACCATCAGCGACTTCTGGCGGATGGTGTTCCAGGAAAACTCCCGGGTCATCGTCATGACAACCAAAGAGGTGGAAAGAGGGAAGGTAAGCAGGCCGAGCCGGCAGGTGGAGCCTGACCGGTGCGGCCGTGGCGAACCGGGTGAACACCTTAGCTCGGGATACTTCAGCCAGGAACCGAGCACTGGGGCCGGCTCTTTTTGTGTCGCCCTCCTGAGAACCGTGATGTAAAAAAGAGGGTCTAAGTGGGGCCTCAGAGGCACCAACAGCAGCTGGATGGAACAAGAAGTCCATCCACACACAGACTGCAGGCATGAGGCTTTATTTTTTTTATTTTTTTTTTATATTTATTTATTTATTTATTTATTTTTTTTATTTTTTTAGATTTTGTTGGCTCTAGTGGCCTTTAATGACAGTAGCTTGACAGGAAAGGGGGCAGAGATAGAGAGGGGGAGACCTGCGGGAAGGGGCCATGGGCTGGAATCGAACCCACGGCCACCCGCTTGCGAGCAAAGGCTCTGTATATGGGCCGCCCGCTCTAACCATTAGGCTACGGCTGCGGCCCATGAGGCTTTATTTTGAACCCTTAATGCCATCTCCACTAGTTTTCCTCAGGCAAGTGAAAGCAAAACTACTGGTCACAGCAGTTGTTTCTTCCAGGTGAAATGACTGTTTGTGGGTTTAGTTACTGTCCAGACTTGGCTGCGTTTCCAGCCGCAGCCTCAAATGTGGCCTGTGTTATTATGCGCTTCCTCAAAACCATATCGCACCAGTTTTCTTCTCATGGCTCAGATCCAGATCCAGCGCGGCCTGCTTTCCTCTTCCAGAGGGTTCAAAGGCAGTCGTAGCCATCAAAACCAGCAAAGAAATTCCTCCTTGCTCCGTGGGATGCACACATATTACAAACGTTTAGGAGATTTTTGGCTTCTTCTTCTTCATTTGCTGAGTGTTGTTTTTGGCTCATGAGCATCAGAGTTTTTTCATAGCTCCAGTCCCTAGTGGTTGTCTCTAAGCGAGCGTGGCTGTGATCCCACAGAGTAAGTGTGTGAAGTACTGGCCCGACGCGTCGGCGCTGAAGGAGTACGGCGCCATGCGCGTCCGCAACGTCAAGGAGACGTCGGCCCACGACTACATCCTGCGAGAGCTGAAGCTGTCCAAAGTGGGGCAGGTGGGTGTGTTTTCAGACGCTCCGAGAATGACTCAAGACGCTGCCGGGGTATGAGCTCGAATCACCCCAAAGCGGCCTCTCGATCCGGTTCCCAGGGCAACACGGAGCGCACGGTGTGGCAGTACCACTTCAGGGCCTGGCCGGACCACGGCGTCCCCACCGACCCTGGCGGCGTGCTGGACTTCTTGGAGGAGGTCAACCTGAAGCAGGAGAGCATTCTGGACGCGGGGCCGATAGCGGTCCACTGCAGGTGCAAACACACGCGCGAATAGGCCAGCTGCCAGGCGAAGGGGCGGCTTTAAGGCGGCGCTAACGCAGACGCTTTGGCTGTGCCCCCCAGTGCAGGGATCGGCCGGACGGGGACCTTCATCGTCATCGACATGCTGATCGACGTGATCAGGGAAAAAGGTGAGATTGGATCCTGGTCCTGTCAGACTGCGGCTGCCTGAGCCGTGTCACTAAAAAGGGTTTCAATGGGAGATCCTGAAGACACTTATTATGAACAGAGGAATGAATAGTATTTATTTGTAAGTCTAAATGAATATCTGGGATGGTTGGTCATAGTTTTTTTTTCTTTTTCCTTTTCTTCTTTTCGTCTGTTGCCATACATTGTTTTCTTGTTTATTACCTTTTCTTTTTTGTATGACATCATTTTGCTGCCAAGATTTTTCACCAAATGCTGTAAAAAGCTGTAATTGATTACAGTCATTGTTCATAGACTTATTGCTATCATTATCACTGCTATCATTATTATTAGTATATAATGTGTTACTGTGTAGGCTGCTTCTCTCTGCTCCTTCTGTCCTTCTCTCTCTCTCTCTCTCTCTCTCTTGCCCTCTCTTTCTCTCACCCCCACC